>VWZL01003267.1:66601-120808 GCA_013396915.1 Stercorarius parasiticus
CTTCTAGGGAAGCTATTATACATTAGTGGGCCTTTTTCATCTGGGTACTTTCTTTCTTAGAAAGTAGTTGGGAAATAGAGAGCTTTAGCAAATTGTTTCCAATGAGATCAGGGTGCCAGAGTGGCTTGTTCAGGACATATTGCAAAGCTGATGAAGACATTGCACTAGTCCTGTGAGGAAGATGGAACTCAACCCCCTGAAAAAGCATTCATGTCCCTTCACCCCACCCAAACTCTCCGGACGACACTTCCGCAAGACACATATGTTCCAATACATTTCCAAAAAGAAAAAGGTTTGCAATCAATACAGCTCCAATGCCTTCAGTGGGGCTGCTCCTGTTTGCCACCATCGAGGATGCTGCCCAATGTATTTAAGAGAGTGAAAGAACTGCTCAGCCAGAGATATTTTCATCTTTCAACTAAAAAAAAAAGTGAAAACTAGGTTCTGCTCACAGGTGCATGTGAAAGCTCATTCTCACTTCACTGAGAGCTGTGCATGCAAATGTGAGGGAAAATTCTGACCTTTATTCTATTTTAATACATTTACCTCCTTTTATCTACATCCCTTGTGAAAACTGTATTTCTTCAGTGACCTAATTTCTTACTTTGCTTCTTTTCTCTGATTATTGAGATGACTGTGACTGATACAGGGGTGGGAATATTTCTTTTGCTTTCTCCTGTGCCTCCTCCTAAGGCCAGGCACAGGATATGAGAATGCCCACTGAGGACTGGTAGTATGAAGAATGCAAAGAGAGAGACGGCAAAGAAAGAAACAAGCTGTTTCTTCACAAGAATGATTTCTCTTATTCTTCAGGAAAGAAAATGTCCTCAGGAGCATGCTCCTCTTGAAGCTTCCCATTCATGTAAGGCGACTGTTTTTTCTAGCATAGGCTACTACATAAATCAAATGACTATGAAATACCACAAGGCTGGATTTCCTTTGTACTTCAGTCATTACATGGAATTGTTTAATAACACTAATCTTTCTACTGTTCTTTTTAATTTCTCCCCAAGAAACAGATTAAAAGTTTACCTCTGACAAACAGGTAGGCACTGTATTCGCTCACTCCACCTTTTGTAACCATGCGCAGGGTGTATAAGCCTTCATCATCTTTGTTCAGGTGGGTAAAGGACAGAGCTGCCTGGCCTTCTCCAAAATACAGCTTCGTCCACTTGGAGTCCGTTATCAGCACATCTGGATGAGAAGACGCATCAGACACGTTACTATGCTGGCCAGAACCACCTATGTCCTAGTGCAGCGCTCTGCTAATCAGGGGGAAAAACTAACCTTTATGCCAGCTTTATTCAGAGTGATGGTGCTTTGATTCTATGGAAGCTCTACAGAGAGTAAGATGTGTCTCTCTAAACTTATTTCATCAGTGAATTTGAGAGAATATGAAGTCTCAGACCACTCTAATGCAGTGCCAACGACAGAATTTCTATCACTGTAATTTTTAATACACTGGCAGAGAAAAATATTATCCACACTTCAAAACAAGAACATGAAAACCTGCCATACCCTGTAATGAATGCAGGGTGGAACTTTGTTTAATTTTTAAAAAGTTTTGCTACCTATTCAGGTCAAATGCCAGATTACTCAATTTCTTCCTCCAAGTTTAAAGGCCATATTTCAGTTTAATCTGAAGACTGCTATAAATATGCGCTAAATTTAAATCTTCAAGGCATGCCTGTTGAGCAGTGAATAAAATTAAATTTGAATTTCTCACAGGTGAGAGGTGGTGACCCATGATTAATGCAAATTAATCTGATTGCCTAGTGAAACCAGAGCAAAAGAATGAGCAGGATATTTTATTCTAGCCGAGGGACTTTCTCGTATCACCCTTTTTAATAATTGATTGGATTATTTTTTATTTTTAACTCCCTAAGACCTATTGCATACTAATTTATTGTAATCAGTGCAGCAGAACTGTATTTAAAGGAGCTGAATATCTATAAATGTTTATTATTCTATTGCTTAAATACACTTCGAAGCAGACACTTAAACAATTGCAAAGGAATCCGTTTTCCCACCTACCAGCTGAATTACATAAGAAGGTAAAAAGAATTACACACCTTCAGACAATAAAGCATCTGGAAGACACACGCTGCTAGAACTTACAGCAGTAAATTACATCATGACCTAGGCACACAGTTGTTTTCTGAGAAGTGTACAATGTGAATTCAGTCACATTCTTTGCCCTGAGATCTTTAACCATGAGATCCTCACCTAGAAAATCTTCATGTCCCTTTTCTGTCATGCATGTCACAATGGCATTGAGACTTTGTGTAGAGAGATATGAAGTACTTTAAATGAAATCAGAAAATGTCTTCACCTAGAAACTTTAACTAATGCAAGAGTTCTGTGGAAAATCCTGAAGAAAAAGATGAAGTTGAGTGACCAGCACCTCTGAAAAGCATGTCACTTATTTAGACTCCAAGCTTGAGTGAAACAGTAGACACCCTAGTTTGAATATATAGAGACTGTAGGCAAGCCTGAATTGTCTATTATAGCCAGAATAATCCATTTTCACCTTTTATGTGTACTTGAGACCAGAAACTGTGGAGGCAGTCGTGTTTAGTAAGAGCAGAAAAACTTCTCGCCTTCACGCAAGGCCAAAGACCCACCAGATCCTCTAAGAAAGTAGGCGATCTTTTTTTTTTTTTAATGTAGTCTGGATGGATGACTTTACAGACAAGCCAAGAAGAAGATAAAATTTTGGAGGCCACAAACATATTCAGAAGTTCTAATAAGCAGGTATTCATGCACCTGCCAACACAATAATATGACAATTACAGGGTCTTACTATCCCACGCAAATTCCCAGTCTATTCACGTGTTGTGCTCTGTCACTTCTCCCAGCACTTACCAAGGAGCAAACCTGCAGGAGACTAACCCTTAGAGACAGTGTGACTGAAGCCTCACACACTGTTTTCAGTACATGAGATATTTTTCCTAAAATATTTGCTGAAAATTCATATAAAGAGTGGGAAATTACTATATGCTGAAGCCTCTTTTCATCATGTATTTTGGTTGCTGAAATTTCAGCTAAATTCTGCACTCCATGTTTTTTCCCCTCTAAATTCAATTATTTTATTCCAAATTACAGCATAAATGGCTGCAGAATGCTGGTACCTATAGCTTTGTAATGGTTATATTATATTAGAGATCAATAACAGAAACAGAAAGTTTCTGTTACCAGATGAACTCATATCCAGATTGATAGACATTCCTGAAGTATTATTTTGATTTAGTTCTTTCAGTATCTTAAATTGTTCTAAGTGGACCATGAATTATAGACATCATATTCATGTTTGTCAAATCTCAAACCACTTCAGAGGATTTGATTCAGTTTATTTATATGCCCATAGGAGTCTAATAGACATCCTCAATAAGGTTCACTCGCATGAAACTTATTAATGTTGGATAAACACATATTTCTCTTGTGCATAATTATTAGAAGTAAATCATACGTATCCGTCTCAGGGTTTTAGTTGTTATTACTTGATTAACACAAACTGAAAATTTTTAGGAAAAATATAGTTTGTCTTAATGCAAGAGTAGAATTAAGTATTACTTCTCATAATACCAAAATGCCTAAAACACATGATGTTGAACAAATTATTATCTTCTCATTGTTTACATTTATGCATTGCCTCCAGCTCTCAAGAGACTCAACAGGGGAACAGTAGCACATGGCAAAGGTTCATAGTGCATAAATTCCTGCAGTGTTTGGGAACAAGTTCTTCCAGTTGATGCACCTGTACACCTTGGAAATATTGTGACCCCTGTATGTGCAACGAAGGACAAATATAAGCTTAATTGTATCACTTTATTTCCTGTATCGTAAGTAGGTTAGTGGAGGTTAACATAAGTAGGGATGGAGGTCTATCTGACTCACTAGCAAAAACTTACTGGCTTCAAAGAGACCAAGTTTTCATCCTAGGTTTTCACAAGGAAGGTAAACTTAAGTCAAATAAGGGGGAAAACAAAGAGCACTATATTGTCACATATCAAGAGGGAATTATCTTGGCATCATGAAGGGTTAAACTGAAAGGACTGTAAGATTTTGTTCACCTATCCATAGCACAAGAACAATTCATGTTGGATGAAAAGTGGAACAATATGGGACGGTCCTTGAAAATTAACAGTTCCTTATGGCTGCAGTTCCAGACCCAAAATTTCAGAGGTTTGGCACCTCAGGAAACCAGGCCCAGTAGGAGACAAAGTAAAGGTACAATTGAAACTGATGGTTCACCTCAGAGTGACGTTAGCAATTACTAATAGCGATTACAAATCCCTATGTACTTCAGTGGGAACAGAAACTGGTTTCAAGAATGAACCTTAGATTTTAGGTTATTCACCAAACAAAAAAAAGCTATTTTGGTTTTAGTAACATCCAATAGTTCTATCACAATGAAGTATCCACAGTGATAGACAAATAGGAATGAAATAGTAAGTAGTACTCCATTCCCTGAAGGATCAGATGCGGATCTATGTAAAACTGTGATGTACATGAAACAAAAGAACAACTAGCAGCCATAAAAGGGTCCTTTTTCTGATTTCACTAATCATGAATTTTCTTGATTGACTTATTAATATTACTGTCACTTCTTACTTATGCACCACATTTTGTCAGCTATGGAAGTTTCTGAACACTTGTCTGGGTTTAGTCCAAACATCAATCTTGGGCATCTGCCATTGTCAAATGTGGTTCCTTGAGTAAAGGTCTCACCATTCACAAGTAACCAAGGCTTTCCTTAAATCCTCAGGCAGAATATTGACTTTAGAATCCCACACAGAGCTTGTGGTTGGTGAAAAGTGGTGAGCTAAATGTCTACAATAGCCTGCCATCTGCTAAACTTTAAGTAGTTAGTTTTATGTTTCAAGACCTTTTTTTGTGGGATGAACAAACACTACTCATGGAGGGTTTGTGTACCATCCACCAGAGTATATGATATGCTGCGGTGATGTTATTTTCAGTACTTCCAGTTAAGACCACTTCACTTGGCATAGCATAGCTTTTCACTGACAAAAGAGGCAAGGAAAGCAACCTACCAACATGACACTTAAACAGCAGAGCAAAGGCACGTGGATCAGGCCTCACTCCTACAAGTATTTCCGAATTGTACATTTAAATGATTTTAATATAAAATTTACAATAAATACTAGAGCAAGATGGAAATGGAGACCCATGCTGACACCTCAGTGATTCAAACTTTAATTTACTGCTCTGTGACTACCCTTCAGCCCAGAGGTCACAGCATTCAATTACAAATCATGGCCAAATCCAGGAAGTGAGCTTGGATCTCCATCTAGTCAGTAAATGTTCTAACTATTGTGTTATCAGATAATATGAGATTACCTCCTGCTGCTGTAAATGCGTGCTCAAGAAAAAGTTGACCAAGTCACTTAATTGAAAGAGAGTGCAGGTCTATAAAATTTAACTACTGTTATTTGTTTGCTTTATTCCAAATTTAATTCTGAGAATCTTTTGTTCTAAGCTTGATCTGTGTCTTCAGTGTTTCCTCCTGCATTTTCCAGGTAGTTTCAGTTCAATGTACTAACTTACCATCTCTATACCACTCAGCACGAGGTCGTAGTCTTTTCAGGTCTGGGGTGATCAACATAGTACACTTTAGGGTCAATGTTTCACCTTCAGTTCCAAAGGTGACTCCAAACTTCTCCAGAAACTGGACATCAATGTGGGTGAAGCAAACGTCGTATGACAGAGGCACTGTGCGTGAGAAAATGAAAACATTCTTGAGGATAAGTAAATCATACTTGGCACAATTAGATTACCGTCTGATCTGAACAGGAGATGGAGCTCTCTATTACACTATATGCTGATCTAGAAATGCAAATGGGAAAACAAAAGTTGTATCCGATATTCTCATCTGCAAAACATTACTTTGCTAGGAGTACATAAAATATCCAAGCAAAAAGAAAAAAATGCTTACAGTGGAAGGGCATTATCCCAGCTGGGTGAGGCTCTTCACCATCTCTGAACCCTATAAATAAACACACAATAAACTTTCAATGACATGAGCATGATATTTATTTCTTATTTTAAACATGAAGTAGAACTTACTTCGCACGATCACAGCACAATTAGTTGACGCCTGCCCATGGACATTTGTTGCAACTGCTGAATAGGTAGCAGAATCATCAAAATCAGCTCTGAAAAATGGAAGGAGGATAGAAGATGAATCTTTACACAAATACAAATTCTCTTAATGATTGATATTACAAACTAAGCTACGTCAACCCTGAGAAAAGCAGAGAAAGTCCTTTGCTGGTATCACACAGTGCAAGAGGTTGATGAAAGACAATCAGAAAGCTGGTACTGTTTTTTACTGTCGTTTTATCACAGCTTAGTATGCAGGCTGCATTAACTTGAGCAAACTGGAAACAACCTTTAGTGAACAATCAAAAGGAGATAGCTGGAGGAGGCCAGTCTGACTATTCCCATCCTGTATGTAACCTCCTTCCTTAATCCATCCTGCCCTTCTGCCACATATTTTAAGAAAGAGACATGGAAGAAAAGTACATGTGATGCTTGCAGAAATTCCTCCTTCTATGGCTATTCCCAGCAGGCAGATACTGGCGTTTTTTTGCCTCTCTCATATCTCTTAGGTAGTCCAGAGGAAATGATACAAAACCAAAGAAACTGTCCAAAATTTTGTATTGACATAAATGTTTTGGCTTGATATACTTTTTAGTGAGAAAAGATGTTTATTATGCAAGAACAATATAATGAAAGATAAAGCAAAAAATAGTTACTTTGTGTAAAATAGAACCCAGTGATGGATTATCCTACTTACTACATACTTCCTTGAAGAGAAACTTACATTAGCAGATACATGGCCAGATGTTAAGATATAGGTACAAGCTTTGATGTCCCAGTTCTTTTCTTATTTAAAATGGGGACAGTCAGGAGAACTATTGACGTAAAATTGAAGTAAAGGAAGGAAACTAAACTATGTTCAAATAATTTTTTTCGGTGCAATTACTCAATTTTACAGTTGAAATAAACTTATTTGATATGTTTCTAATAAATATAAGTGACTACTGACTAGAAAAATTAAAAATATTTTGTACTAATTTTTGGTAAAAAGCAGATTTGGGTAGAATAAGATTTTCTCAATTTTGCAGAAAGACCTTAGTCCAGATGAAGAAACAATTTTTAAAAAGGTAGAATATTTCCTTTTTACATTTTGGAATTAATATTTTAAGTAAAAAAAAAAAAGTAAATCAGAATTTGCTTCTGCTTTGTTTTCAGAAACATACTAAATATTCTAATACAAAATAAAATATTTTGGTTTTGAATGAACAAAACTTTTCACTTGGTCCAATTCAATATTTTTTTCTTGAACTCTTCCATTAGTCAAGTATTCTATGATATGTCTGTCAGACAAATTTGTTTATTATTTTTTTAATTCTTGGAGTTTCATAGAATCGTAGAATTGTCTAGATCATCGAGTCCACCCATTTCTGTTAGGTTGAGCCATCAGCTAAACAGAGTGCTGTCTGAAACACACAAAATAAATCCTGCTTCTGTGTAGCTCATTTAGCAATGCATGTAATGGAGGCCACTCTGAAATATCCAGTCATGAGATACAACGTTCTGCATGCATCCACTTAGTTTCCTCTCAGAAGAACAAATTTGTGTCTTCTTGACAACTGCCAGATGAAAGGGATGAAATTCTGGTTGCACTTGTCTTCTAAGAGGTCATATACCCCAGGTGTGAGAGAAGAAAGAATATGTAAAAGTGTTTGATGTAAATTGCGTAACAGGATGCCAATTTGGGGGTATGTAGCACCTGTGACAGGCACATCAGACACCTATTTTTCAGCTCTTGCATAGATTCTGGACAGTGTCATATCACAAAAAAAATGATACTATCTGCACTGTGAAGTCTGAAACACAACTTGATGAAAGCTCTATTAAATTGAGATTTCTCTCTCTAAATGTACAGGGCTAACAGCTCCTCCTGGAGGCTAATCTTCAGCCACACATTTCACAAAACAAAGATGTAAAATAGAAAGTTTATCATACAATTAGCTATCAAGGCCAGAGGGGTAAATCCTAAAATTAGGCCACTTAACCAAAAGGCCTGCAATTGGTATGAAGCCCTTGAGCACCCTACTATAGTCTGGACAGGCAAAATAAGTCTGAAAAACAATTTAAAAGAATCTAAATACTAGGCTCGATATTATTCAACTTCTTTTTTTGGTTTTCAGGAAGGATTTAAAAAAATGCCAATACCTGTTTACAGATTTATATAAAGCTTAACTGATTCTGGACTTGCTTGAAAGCTGTCAGACTTGGTGACATTTCTCTGCAGTAACTTCTTAAAAATAAGACTGATGTTTTTTACTATCCCAGTTTCACACTGTTTAACATTTGGATGATAAAATGCCAAAAGCAAGGCAAAACTGCAGTAAAACTGCAGACTTCTTTCCCAAGTCATGTTATAATGTCTCTATACTGAAATGTGCATAATTTCTACATTTCTTACAGCCCAGTACAATGTCTTGCAACAATGAAACAAGCTAACAACCAATGAGGCATCTCATAAATTTCTTACAAGAAGGAGCATTGCAGAACTGACTGTACTGGAACTCTGTTCCTGTCACTCCGCATACATCCCTTCTTTAAGGAGATTATATAGAGAGTAAATAGTACACAATACATATTATATTTAATAACATGTCTTATGTATCAGTAAATTGAAAAGTGTTAGGTAATATCCCCAGAAACTGGATCTCGATTACCCTAGTGCTGATGTGTGAGAACAACCCGTGGCATGCCTTGGTGTGTGCCAGCTTGCCAAAGGGATTCCCAGACACAAGTCAGGAGATAGCAATGGTCCATTCCCAGAAAACTGTCTGGAAGTGGTTGCCCTGTTCTGAAGGACAAGAAAATTAGTTCATCCCATGCCAGGAGGCCACTGTGGCAGCGGATGTGTTTAATTTACTTTGGCAAGAGGATTTCAGAAGTGCAATTCCTAGGCACTAGTGGCAGGTATATTCCAGACCCTCCAGGAGGATGGTGCACACCTACACCTGACAGGGCATGTGCTGGGGGAGTCATGCTGCAATTGCTGATGGGGTGTTGATCCATCCCTGGGCTGGGATTTAGGCAATTTACAGCACCCGTATCATACCTGAGTGATGAACGCTACCCCACCATTGCTCTTTTAGTCCATTCCCTCACATAAGCAAAGCATTACTTCAGGCTGCTTTGCTTCTGTGAAATCCAACTTATCCGCTCTTTAACATTTTCTTGTTGTTACAGAATGTTGACAACAAGGATAAAATAACAGTATATCTTAACTGAAGTTAACTCTGATTAACTATCGCGTTAAAATAGTCATCACCTGCTCTCAGTTTTGGCTTCATTTTCCATCAGAACAACAGACAAAACACTCAATAGGAATTAATTTCTGTAGGAACTACACAGGATTCAGGATCCAAAGAGTGATTTATTATTAACCACAAGGTGGTGAAAAATAATCCAGACATTGTAGAAATGTGTATTCTGAACAAAAGCAAGGCCCCAGTCTGTGCTTGACTACTCAAAGCATCAGTAATTTAGGGCTGCAAGAAGTGCAAAGTTGTCTCCCTATAATGAAGAAGCAGAATGGCAGGTACCCGATTAACTTTCCAAATGGATACATATCTGTACTTGTCTCATCCCCCTAGCCTTGCCCTCTCATAAGGAACACCAAAACACATCTCTTTGTGAGACACATCTCCTGTTTGTGAGGGTCTCCAAGGTAGACAAAACAGAATATGATCCTCAAAGTTTCTAGAGCAGACAGGAGATTCACAAAAGGGTTGTTTCTTTAGCCCAAAAAGTTCGATGCCTGAAAGTAACTATTTGACAGAAGTTAGTGATGGAGTGAGAATTAATTTTATCAGGAAGACCAAAAAAAAGAAGTTACTGACCAAATGAGTGACCACACTCTTACAACACCCTTTGGTTTTAAGAAGAGATACACGGTACTTGGACTTATTATGAACATGCAGGTAACAATTCACTCCAGGCCCTCTCTGCTATTTAAGAGGCCCTAAAAACTCTACCCGTTTTCTGGAAGTCACTGTTTTGAAAGCATTTTTACAATTCCTTGCTATGATCTCTCACCTGACTCTCTAGGAGATAAATCAAACCAGTTTAGATAGCTGAGTATTCAGTAGACCGCCTTCATATCCGGTATTGGAAGTGTACGGGGTTAACAGGTAAGAGCTACAGAGCACATTTGTTTAACACACACTTTGAAGAAAGTTGGGCAGGATGGCAAGTCACGTAAGGTCCTGACTCTCCTTTTGTGCCAGGTAATACTCAGACTGAGGATTCTCCTGGAAACTATCTACTTCCCTGTATGCTAAAAAGCCTAGATTTCCTAAATTGCACTGTAAAATGCATTGAGTCAAGACCAGTTAGAAACGATATTTGAAGTACCCAGGAGGCAAGGTGTGGTCTCTCCAGCAGTTATTCTTGCATCATGATGGAGAACGTGTTTTCCAACCTTTACAAAGGTCAGATAAAATATGCATAGAGTACATTTAGATAGCATGAAGTGTGAGTGCAGAGCTGTATCTGTCCCAAGGTACTAATACTTCTTGTGAAAATTAAATTGCCCTGAATCCACATGAGGCTCTGAAGTGCTAATGTTTGTGCGCGGAATATTCCCCAGGCAGATACATCTGTTTAAAATGCATATATTCAGCCATCTGCCTAGTGTAGATTTAAACACAGGAGTTAAGAGTGAAATAACATTTTTGCCTGAATTGGAACACAATTCAGTGCATGTCAAGAACAGGAAGCAGAACGCAGTAAATTACACAGAGTTAAAATTGCCTCCTTTGCATTCAAATGACAAAATTTTCAGTGTTATGGCTATATGACATCAAGATGTGGGAATACTCTCCAGGATTACAACCCCATGTATCGATTCTCCAGTCAGACTGAATCTGACTGATTCTTTTTGTTTGGTTGGGGTTTGTTATTACTGAAGAGGGCACCTCTGTTATGCGGTGGCCCCTTCCTCAAGCTCCACATGACTGCTGCTTACAGGGGCCAGAGACTGACAGGTCAAAAGATCACAGACCATTTCGTTTGGGGGCTGCCCGTTGCATTTCAGCAAGGAAAGGAGAGCAGTACACCATGCCTGCTGCCTATACACACTCACAGGTACCTGTGAAATGCCAGGAGCTGCAGTTTATCACCCGATCAGCTCTGTAGAGCTCCAGGGCTCTGCCAGGGGAGCACCTCTGCTGCAGTGCCTCTGCTCTGCCCTGCTTCCACACACAGGAGGAGAATGGGCAGGCCTCCCTCTCCGTCTCTCCGGATTAAATCACCTCAAGCCTTTTCGTGCCTAATCAAACTAAAACAGCCCTGTGCTGGCTGTGCAGTGTCATTTGTTAAATGAGAATAGTTAGAAGAGAAGGTTCATTCAATTTTTAAGCTGTATTTTTCATAGGCAGTGCTGGTGCTGCCACGGAGCCTGATGAGAGGGGCTGGGTCTGGCGCCTGGCAGCAGGTATCACACTGCACTCTGCTGGCTCTCACACACAGCTTTTGCTGATGCAACCACAAATCTTCCCTGCTGCAATTCCAAGCGCTTCTTAAGTGATGACTTAATGAAACAGGAGAAGGCCCTAATAAAAGACAAAATACTGCCAAACTTTGAGCCTTGTATAGGGTGAGACTGTGTGGCCACATCACCCTGACAGAGCTCGGGAAAATCCGGCCTCCTTCCCTGCTCCTTCTACCATCCATCCCCCATCAGCTCACCCCCCTGCTCGCTGAAGAGTGGGCATCGGGAGCATGCTGCTGGCCCCTCTGTGCCCCAGCCAGTGCATCAGGAAATGTAATATAGCCATTCACAGTTGCATAAAGCTAAGTGATTCATTTAACGAGGCATCACAGTAAATAAACAAAGTAAAACCCCAAAACCTGTTACTAAACAAGTTGCAACAACTAAGAAAATCAAACTGTTATGATTTTTAATTACTAAGATGCACACACTACAGCAGAAAATATTTCGTAGTTATGCTATAAAGCAACGGGGCATCCTCATCTGGACTACCTCTGATACAGAAATCTTCCCTTGTATTATGTGCCTATCCATAGATAAATTAGGTGGGATAAAGAAACGCATTTTAAACAAACCCTCACATTCTCAGACATATATCAATCACTTCAACCACCGGTAGCTTTCCCTCAGAGGATTCCTGACAGTCTCCTCTGAATCACCTATCTGAAGCGAGATGAAAGATGAAATGAGATGAACCACTACCCCAGTGCGGGCTGGCAAAGTCTCTTCTCCTATAATTATGAGATGTGCAAAAAGGTATAATGAAACTCCAAACCCCTTTTCTTTACTGCTCAAGGGAGACCTTGAGCTCAAGCTCCCAATTGAAGAAGCCTAAAAGGAGCAGGAAAGCGGCACTGTATGATAATGATAGCACTGAATGCAGGCAGAAAATGTGGTAAATTGAACACAGAGCATCATAAAAATCTGAGACAGAGAAATGAAAATGATCTGGTTACTGTATAGGCTTATGGGCCCTGGAAGACAGCAAACAGCGGGGGATGAAATTGTGCCTAGTTACTACTTTAAGATGACAAGGTGACGTTCTGGTTTTGATGCCCCAAGAATTTTTCCACTGGGATCAAGGAATACTCATAGGAATAAATATCACACTTGCATTAGAAGGAAAAGTTCACTCCCCAAGCTCCACTGAAGCACTAGAAAGGCAGCCAAGAAATTCCAAGGCCGTTCCGAGTGGCTGTGGATCAGATGACCTGCAGCTCAGCAGTTTGGTATGAACAGCTGAGAAGAGCACAGAAGTGGATAGGTAGAAAATCCCAATGGTTCTACTTCCCAGGAAAAAAATAATACTTCAAATACATGTGCACAAAGACATGTATGGAAGATCCAGATTAATTTTTGTATAAAAACATGAATTTTATATATATATTTTAACCACTACCTATACATCCATTGTTTTCAATACAAGAAACACCTAATATTAGTAATGCACTATCAAAACGCTCTTCCATTTCCTGCATGTTGATTTTCTGTCTTTTGGGACAGAAAATATGGCTGATGGTCAAGTTTTGAAATAAAATAGATTAGTAATAAAGAAATAAATTTTAGGTTAGAAATCTTAATTTAATAAACTATATAAATCTATGGTAAATAAATCATAACTCTGGGTCTACAATCCCCCAATATTCTTTTAAGTGGAGAAGGGAAACCTGGGGGAGAGGAGGCATCCCTAGGTGGCAAAAAGACTACAGTGCCAGACAGAATGAAATAGAAACAGAGCAACCATCTCTGAAGATGGCCACTTGGTTGAACATGAGGGAGTCTGAATGAATACATACAGGTCTGGGACTAGTAAACAGAGCGTGGTGATGGGTGGGTGTGGGAACCTGAGTGGGTGCCAATAAACGACTCTGTGGTATGTCTGAATAAATATGGCTGGGTCTGAACACTCCCAAAGCCAATTGTGGACGGTGTCTACTTAACTGACAACCGGCACAGGAAAGAGAAAAAAAGCCCCAAGAGGATGTAAGCCATGAACACCTATCAGCCTGATGGTTATGGATGCTCAGAAAGCAGCATCAACACTGATTCTCATTTAATCAAAAAGGCGTTTACTCCCAAAATGCCACAAAAGGAACCTAGGTACTGCAACTGGACTCACCAAGCAGCTGCTTATGGACACTAACAAAGCGAAATAAACACAGTCACAGTAATTCACCAGCAGGAAGTCACCAAAGTTTCATCTCCTGACAATCACTCATGCACAGCCAAAGGAGAGCATTTTCCATTTTCCCTGCTGCAAGGGAGAAGATTGCAAGATGACAACCTGTTTTTATCTTTTAACTTCCTGCTCTTATCTCCAAATGTAATGTCAGTGGGAAGAAGCAGCTTTGTTGAGACATCTCACGGATACAGAGAGCAGTCAGAAAGTTATCCATGGCCTGGGACTAGAAGACTATGAGTATCTTAGAAGTAGTCGTAAGTACTGCTACTCCTTGAGAAGCATCCCTTAAGAAGCAACACCATAATGATTCTTGCTGTCGGCTTCTGTATAGGGATATATTTCTCCCATCTTGAGCTATGAAAGGGTGAATAGTTGGGCTGGACTTTGCTGCAGGATGACAGAAGCAAAGTTTTCCCAAAAGCAGAAGGAATGATGCACTTCTTTTGTGTACTAATGCCACAAGGCTGTGCCCAGAGCTGCTTCCACTGCTGACAGATGGAGACAGGGTGGAAGATTAAATGTTTGGCCAGCCAAGTGTTAGCCACAAATATTCTGAATGTTTCAGCACAGCTGATGCTCATGTTCTGGAGAAATTAAAAGGGGTTTTTTGTGTCTCTGCTCTAGATATTAATTTTCTTTTTAAAGACCACAGTCATGTCCTCGTTTTTCTTTGGGTTTTTACATTTTTTTAAAAAGCTTGTACAAAGTCACATATAACATGCAATATTTCAATTGTTTAGAACAGCACAGGATTAGTTTTGGGAAGATGTTCTACCCAGGCATTTTCTATACCACCAGGTTAACATCATTTTGAAAAATAAAACTAATTAAACTGGAAATCTAAAAAACAAAATTTACACTTCCTTGCCTTTTGGAGAACAAAAAAATGAGATCAAAAAGTAAACAGAACCTAACATATAATAAAAGAAATACTGATAACTGAGTATCCTTGCCCTGACCAGCTAAATTTTTGTTTACGTTAAAGAGTTTCATCATGGCAAGAACATGAAATACACAATTTTCCACTTTGAATGCTGAGAAGATATAATTCTAATAAAAAAGGAACTACCATCCTTTCAGCTACTTAACTCTTCTTTTGTATCTTCTTGGAGATTGCTGGAGTTAAATAACAGAAATATCTAATTTTTCATTTAATTTCATGATCTAATATTCAGCTACTTAGTGAACTTTCTCTAGCCTAAATGTGAGTATCAATAGAGAAGTGTGCTGAATTTAACAACTGTCTTGCAGTCTTTGTGTGAATTTTTAATTTTAATTGTATTTGATTGTAAAATACTTTGTGTAGAGTATAAAAAACTCTTTTATTCCTCAGAATAATCTACCTGTTTATATGCAACACATGTACTCCATATTTGCTTTCAATTCTGTACTTTGTTGGATCACTTGCAGGGGTAATCAATTCCTCGTTTTTGTACCTGACAATCAAGAAAAAATGAACTCATTAATATCAGCTACTATGCACTGCATTCATTTAGTAGATTTTTACATCCAGATATCATTTACTATCATCTGAGAGCTCTATATATATCATCTCTACCTGTATAGAGTATTTTCCAGTATATATGGATAGATAAACATTGGGCCATGAAGGCAAAGGGGGACCATCACTTCAGTAAGAAAGTGGGAAGAGAAGATGTGCACCCAAACCAGAAGAGCAGGCAGTGGAGTAGAAAACAGATGCTTTGTGACTTGAGCTTTCTGGGCCTGTAGCCCTGACAGAAGATGGGAAGCAAACTTTGTCTTGCATCACAGTAAAGCACTTCAGCACAAAACAAGGGAAGCAGCAAGAGGATTGTGCCTCAGGTTAGATCTTCACGGCCAGCCCAGGGCTTTCACATACACAGGACAGCACTTGTCTGGAGAGGAGGGCATCTTCAAGGATGTTACATTCATGTCCACCTCAACAGAGGCTGACACAAAATGAACACGGATAAAACCCATGACAACAACAGAGCTGTACAAGTTTACCCAGGCTTAGCAAGTAGCCTGCGAGCTCTGTGTATTTTCCCATTGGCTACTCATCATCAGGGAACAAAATGGCCAGAACGACTGGAATGCCTTCCGCAGTCTGCGCAGGGCCCTTCAGCACACTGCGCAGGGCCCTTCAGCAAGCTGTCCTCCCACTCCTTCCACTGTGGTATCAACTGCTACAATCCAGCACATCTATGGGGATTATAAAGGAGGTTTAACATAGCCATTATGTATGTGACACTGATCAGTTGTGCCATAACTTCCAAATGAAAAAAGCTTAACAACATTTTTGGAGGGCTAGGAAAGGCCAGTCTCTTACCATTGTACAACAGGGCTGGGAAATCCTTGTACAGTGAAGCAAAGGCTCACAGACATCTTTTCCCAGACAGTGTGAGATCTCAGGCGCACTAGAATTTCAGGAGCTCGACTTATACTTTCCTCAACAGCATGTCTTTCCAGAGCCATATTTTCTTCTACCTATTAAACACAGGAAAAGAAAAGAAGCATCTAGCACCAGACTCAACTGGGGTAGAAGATCTAATCTTAAACCCACAAATTAAAAAGATGTTAAATCACTATCCGTATTAGAAACACAGGCCTAAATTTCAGTATATCTTGTAATTCTGCTTGGGTAGGAACAAAAAGGTTCAGCACTGTACCATCCTTTGTATAGCAAGTCTATCCAGATGTTCTCTAGCACGGTGCCTGGCTGTGTGAATCTCTTTTTCCAAAGCAGACAACTCACTGGCAAACCGAATCCTTTTCTCTTCACTCGCATGAGTTTTTTGTTCATGAGTCCTGTAGGACAAGAGAAAATATCAGATAAAAGTAACCAATATGAAGCTTTAAGATTGTCACTCATACACATTGGGCAACTGAGGGCTCTGAAGCCATATCAGCAGGATGTGAAATCTAGTTTAGGAATTATTCTTAGAGTCTGTCTGCCTATCCTATGTGAAATGGATATGAATTTTTCTTCATTTTCTTTCCCCTTGTATATGTTGTGCCATAGCATCAGATCTTGAAAGGTGGCATGGTCATGTTGACATGGTACCCCACAATCTTAGTTCCTCCAGTAATCAAGATCAAAAGCCGGCCTGGCTTCCCTCTGGTCCCTAATTTTCCTTCCCATGGACACAAGGAGGCAGGGGAATGAAGGCATGTTCTGTGCCTGTGCACAACCTGATAAGAGTTGGGCTTTGATTATGGAATGCCCTTGGCCCTAGCACCTGGGAAGTTCTGCTAGTTCTATGGCTGTAGCAGCTGACCTCACCTGAAAGATACAGACCAAGGAGTTCACAAGGATTTGATGAACTACTACATGCAAAAAAGCTGTCCTTGGACAGGGGTGAGTGGGAAGTATTATAGAAACTACCAGAAAAAGACAACCTTTTGAGAAATTTGCAGATTGTTCCCTGAAAATCTGACTCCATAAATTTTTCAGAATTCCTAAAAAAAGCCCCAAAAACTCAAATGTTTTTAGGTGGGCCTAGCTCAAGCTTCTGCATGCATCCTGATTCAGTAAGCAGCCTGTGCTACTCTTTGCCTTGCCAACAGGACAAAAGAAGGGAGCTGAATATCAGAAATTTCTTATGTGGCTGTCATTATAGAATATGGCAAGACTCTTAAAGCATACCCCAACATGGCTTGAGGCAAATGAGAAGACTTGCATGAAATTCAGTGAAGAGTAAATCAAGACATTATTTGTCTGGTATTTTAAAAATATTTATTTGTACCGTTCCAATGTACTTTAAATACCAGCCTCATTCTGCCATGTATATTTTCATACTGTTAAAATTTAAGATCTTTTTTTAAAAAAATAAATGAGAGTATACAAATGAGGTTGATTTCCCTGCAACATTCTGTTTCTAGGATATATATTTCAAAAGAATCCAAGTACCAGAACCATATGGATGTATATGATTTTCACATACATTTTCTACAAATAAGGCAGAAGTCATTCTTGTAGTGTAAATTCTCCATGCCTTTGGCACAGTAACTGTAGAGCATGGCAGAGCAGAAACAGTCAAATTCACTAACAGGAATATTTCTGTCAGCACATTTATTATAGGACTTCCTATCAAGGCTGTTACTGAGACAAGCCCTCTTCATGTTAAGGAAAGAACCCAAAATTTTTAAATTGATCCAAACCAGAAATTCAGGAATAGTCAAGTAGATCTGTTCAAAACTGAGTTTTGGATCCCAGGTAGATCCTAATTTATTTTGGTCTTAAAGCTGTTTCCAGGGATCAGAATGGGGATTAGGGGAACAACTCTGGGTTGAAATATGAGATCGAAAGTGACACCCAGTCATTTAGTATTCCAGCCAAAATAGATTAGTGAAGAACAGTGACAGAGAAGCCTCCAGTCTTGTCAACTTTGAAAAAAGCCCTGGCAAAAGAACAATACTAAATGGGACCAGAGCCACTACACAGGTCAGATGGGACCAACAGAGCTTTACCTTTTCCTGGATTCTTGCATTGCTTCATGAGCCAAGGTGCGTGCCCTCCTGGCACAGAGCCTACATGTCGTTTTTCCCAAGCCAGATGATTCATAATAAGCAGCCTGTCTGGAAGCAGCCCTTCAAATATAAAAGACATTGTTATAACCCAGCAATTCTGCTAAAACATGAACTCACAAAAGTCAAAGAAATTACTTTAAATGAGCTGAATACCATGACTGAGCACTGTTCAGTGAGAAACCTACTTTGCATTCCTCACTAACTGCACTAGGGTGCTGATTCTTACTTGTCCTTCAAGGGCTTAATGCCCATCATGTGTCACTGGGGATTATTAGGCATTTTATTTCATTCAGTTCTGTTAAATTTATTCTTATTTCAGTCTCCAATCATTCAAATGCTATGATAGCACTTCAGTGAACCACGAGGGTACCAGCCTGTCTAATACACAAATCACACAGAATCCCTGTAACATTGTCTGTTTCTCAATATTCCTGCCTTTCTATACTTCACATAACCTTCTGCATAAACTCTTCTCTTTCATAAGGGAAGCTGGACAACCTAGACAGCCAGCTAGGCTAGCTAGGCATCTTAATTACTGAGGAGGAAGGACAGTGATTCTTAAGCAACAAAGATTCAAAGCTCCAGGCTTTGAGATACAAAGAACATGTACCTTGTGGCTAAAACTCTGAGATTTCACATGAGAGGAGTTAAACCTTTATTTAATTTTCAAAAAGGAAATTGAATGACAAAAACTGTGACCAGGAATAGCCAACTTCAGGAGAAGAAGTATCCTCATGTCATATGGAAGAATGGGTAAAAAACTGTTCCTATGGTTTCTAATAAACTTCACAGCACTTTCTCTTAAGTCAGAATTTCAGTTGGAGCTTAAAAGGAAGAATTCCCAACTTGGACATAGTAAATAGGACAGATCCTGAGCTAAAAGGTCTGCATAGGTGAGTTGCAACGTAGCTAGAAAGTCTAGCTATGCTCGTGGGAGACTATAGACAAGGAGCATCTCAATGGAAGGAAGTGGAAAACTACCATTCCGAATAAACCATAATTTTAGAGGGCAGAGTGGGTAGCTACATATCTTGATCCTAAGACCTGATTACCCGAAACAGAAACCTCTCTGTGCTCCATATGTGAAATACATGGCACTTACTTTCTTGCTGCGTATTCCTCAAGCACATATCTTGTCTGAATGTTGCGATAGGACTGATCAAAGTGCTTGTGCCTCCTCTGGTAAAATGGCACTGCTACTGACGACATACTTCAGTTTGTTACAGTCAGTAATTCCTGCAGTAATTTCAATGTAATGAAATCACATTTAGCCATAGATTTCAGGCACTTGGGTTTGATATTTTTACATGCATACACATATGTGTGTACATGTACAAATGTACAAAATTCCATCAATTTATGACAAACAGAGCCATCAATGATATACATGGGCACCTCAGGATGTATTTTATCAGCCATGCAGTGAGCCACAGAATCATAGATGATAGAGCTAGAAGAAAATTTTTTGGATCATTTTCCCCTTTTTTGCAGATGTCATTTAACACTGCCATAGAAATTTCCGGGGATGGAAACTGGACAGCTTTGGGGGCATTTATAGGTGTTTCAGCTCTCCGCTCTTCATACCTTTTACTTTGTCCCTTATTGCAATTTATGCTCACTGTTTCTTGTTCAGTTCACCATGACAACAAAAAACAGACTGTATTCACCCACTTTTGCAGCAGCCTGTTGAAGATTTTTTTCGCATGTCCTTTCACTCTCTTATTTGAACTAAACAAAGCTGCCTCATCCAATCTTTACTCATTTTCTAGATTTCCAATCATTCTGGTTGCCTTCCTGTGGACTTTCTCCAAAGCATGGCATAGTTTGATCAGTATTTGGATAGAAGGTTCTCAGGAACATTCAGGGAGCTCCCAGAAGCAGTGTGGGTGGGAAGACCATGTTTACCACTGAGTTGGAGTTAAGCAAATTCCCAACCATGTCAATAAAGCAACCCAGAGGTGCCCACATCCCTTTAGGTTCATTAGAAATATGATGACAACTTCTTGCAAAAGTGGGAAATGTTACCAGCCATGTCCTGAGTAGATGCCAGCTTGTGTAATTACAGTCTGCCGAGTAAGTCCCAGTTGCAGTCTCGGATGGATGTGGGACTCTTTACTCCTGGACCACTTGCTCTAAATGGCAATGAGGGATTCTAGGGGGCAACTGGACAGCCAACACGATCCCCAAGAGATGGCTGCACTTCAGTGACAAAGGAAGCAATTTCCCAATACAAAGTCTATAAATGCAGCTTGGGCCAAATCCTGAAGTTTTTAGTCAGGCAAATTCCTGCAATAACATCTAATTTCCTCCTGAAAAGTAAGGAGGACACCCTTGTTGTTACACTGCTATGAGGGGTGCAGCCTGTCAGCTGCACTCCAGAAGCTGGGGCACAGGCAGAGGCATGGCCTGGGACCCACCTGGGGGCTACCCATGGGAAGTGAAGCAACAGCAGCTCATCCAGGAGCCATGTTCAGCAGGTGTCAGGGTCCTGAGGCCAGCAATGGACCTGAATGGCCCTGCCCAGCCTCCTCCAGGTCTCTCCCAATCCTACACAAGGCCCAGGACCCCATGTCAGCCCTGCCCCAGCAACACCACAGCAGGGCCGGTCTCCAGCTCCTCGCAGCCTGGCCCTGCCCGGCCATGGGCCCTGCCAAGAAGAACCTGCCCATGATGGAAATCCACAGACCCACACCAAAACTCTGCATTTGTCACAAGTAGGCAGCCTCATGACACATATGAAATGAAAGCTCAAAGGGATTTGAATAGAAATCCTATACACTCATTTAGATACAGCATGACCTCCTCTTACTTAATTTCAAAGGCACTGGTACTGACCAGTTTTAGGCCATGTTCTGTTTCCTATCAAATACCTGGAGATACGTGCTTTGGGGACAAAAAAATGAACAACGCTCATGTTAAAAATCAATTAATAGCTGTTTCAGAAAAAAAGTAGTTTCTGGTGAAATGACATCTAGTTCAAAATTGAAGAAATTCAGTCACTACTTCGTTGTCAACTTTCAATTTCCACGTAATATTTTTGGTTTCATTAATCTTTTTACTGTATGAAAAATACATGCAAGCAATGTACTCTAATAACATATTGCTGAAAATAGGTTTTTAAATTCTTATTACTTACTCTGAAAGCAATGATGTTTTCTGTCACATAATGGAATTTTTATTAGTATCTCATGTTTTGAGAAATTGTTTTGCAAAATCCCCATTTGAGAATGGAAAGCAATGATAAAATTGTTGAAAAATTATATATATTATCAAGATTTTTGCATTAATTTTTAAAGTGTTGTTAATTTTTTTTCTAATTGTATAACTATCCAGTTTGTATACGCAGTAGAAATGGTTTCCTACATTTCATTATTCTTGCTATTTATTCTTGCAAAATGAGAGCTAGATTTCTTATACAACACATCATATTTTTAGAAAGAAGAATGTAAGATGTTTCAATGAAAGACTTCAATTCTTAGTTTAGCAAGTCACTTCATTTTATATGTCTGTTTGGCAATTTTGCCTGAACTGTATAAAATTAAACCAAAATTAATTTTAAAAAAACACATATTTTACAGGCTAAGAAATTGAACCTTTAAACATGGTAAAATACCTATAAATACCAGATTTCCAGCATATAGTATTTACCAAAAAAAGGAAATGCCCGTTATTGATTAAGTAGTGTAACAAATTCCAGCTGTGTCTGATTGTTAGTTTCAGGTATTCAAAAGCTGAGTCAGATACCCCCAAGTCATGACGTTCTCACATCAGTTAGTTTTACTTTTCCAAGAGAAAGGTCTCTGCAGGAAAAGACAGTAGGTATATTTAATAGCAGATACATCTTATTTAAAAAAGTCACAAGACCTAAAGAGATGAGTTTTTACAATTTATCGCCTGATAACTGCATCTTCTATATGACCTATAGTTACCTTTTCAATCCTTTTTCACGAGATACGAGAATGATAAGTCACACGTTCAGGAATGAGAGTTTTAGGCAAAATACCAGACACTGCAAGACAAAAATAAAAACGTTTACAACATTACTATGGGACATTAAAGAAATATATTACTACATATCTAGAGAAATAAAGAAGTTAACTAGACCCAAGTTAGTACAGAGATGCTATCTTAGTTAGGTGCCCTCATGTAATGCTGAGCTGATGTGGACCTATTGACTCATCATACGACATATTGTCTTAGTTACGTTAACACGGTTACACAGACCCATGAACAGCCTTGGCGTCTCCTAGTTTTAGTATCTGTACGTAACATTACGCTATACCTGCAGATGTCAAATAATGGTTTCTCTCATGCTGTCCAATGGTGTGACTATTGTGTGTATGAAATTTGACTCCCTCCTTAGTTTGTACGTTAACTGGACAGTTAATAGTATAATGTTCCCTATTTTCTATTTTTAATTAGCCCTTTCACTTAAATGAAGGTGCAAAGGGCAAACCCACAGATTAAGCTGACTCAGCTGTTAAGTGCTACTCATGTTTACATGTGGCCCAGTTAAATAATCCTATGAATTTATCAACATGCAATTTATGTGTTGCTATGTATGTAACTCTAACTGAGATCTGACGTATAAGGGTTGCAGAATAATGCCAATGTGTCCGGATGGATCACAGTCTGGGTTATTTTCATTTTTGAGGTAGAAGAATACATCTTTGCCATTTACAGTTAAGCCTTTTCCCTTAAATGTAAAACTTACATTTTAATTACTATATCTTCTTCTATTAATCAGCACCCGGGGTTTCTCAAAATTTGGGTTCAGATATTTTTCACATTTACCCAAACATCTTTAGAATAGAAACAAGCGTAGCCATCCACTTCCAGCCTCCATACAAGCAATTAACTGAGCTTGTTAGCAGCCAGACTCATTTTGCCTTCTGTTAACACAGAGGGGAGCTGCCTGGCAACAATTCCAAATGTAATAATCATCATCAGTTAATTGCAACGATGCTTGCAGAGTATGTATTTAATACTTAATAGTGCTGCAAACACAAGTATCTGAAGAGCAAAATCACAGCCCCACTGTAAAAAACAGCTTCAGCAGGGTCTATCGAGCATGTAGAGTATCTTGAGTTCATGATAAGAGAAGTTTCTATTGTCTTCCTAGGAACAATGTGTTGACTGTTTTCCCAGTTTTCCACTGATACATGTTTATGTGAGATGTTTGAAATATATACTAATATTTAGTCAACCTATCACTAACAGAGTTAGACAACAGGATCTGCAGATGACAGCTTAGCCCCACTGAAGTTATCTGTTTAGGTGAACCAAGATTTTAGTACTGGCAGTGGATGAAGACCTAATTATATTGGCATGTCAATTGGTGGAACTGACCCAACAGCAAGATGCAGGCAGTGGTCTGGCAGAGGCATTGGGAAAAAAAAAAAACAACTTTTCCCAATGAGAAATTGCAAAGACAACAACAAATGCATAAATAGGCCAGGAGAAAGACAAAATACCTTTCTGGATATTTATAACACAATGAAAAGCAAATCTCAACTTTTATTCAGCAGGTTCTACTGGTATGTGACTACAATAGGCACAGAGAACTTGCTGAAATATTTGACCTGTGTGTCAAAAACAACCCTTGAACTTCACCCATCCATGCAGATCCTACTAAACTCCCTGGATTTCAAGAAAAAGACCTAGAATTACAGGACAAGATGATCCTAAACCACTTTTCTCTCATCTGACCTTTACTTCTTTGGTGGAACACAGCACGAATGTACTCCTACTTCATTTATTATTATTATTATTATTATTCTTCCTGTTTATTTCTATGACTTTATATGCTGGTGACATCAGCAGGACCCAAAATGCATTAATCTATGTTCTGTACAAACCACTCAGAAGACTGTTAGACCCGAATAAAAATATCGTCGGCCAGTATGTCATTAAGGATTAATGACAGAAAACACAAATGAATCAGACTGTTCAAATAAGTTTACACAAATTTACATTTCCATATGCTTAGTAGCATCTATATAACAATTTATACTTGGTCATGAGTAAAAGGCAGAGTTCCCAGGCTAGGATATGCATAGTTTCATGCCACAGTAATACTGATCTGAATAGAAAGCAATAATCTAGGACCACATGACTAGGGGCCACATTCTTGAGCAGAGAAGCCAGTGGTCTGATACAGGCATTGTTACTTTGATAAGTGAGTTAATTTAAGATTTAAAGGACAGGCAGTAAATTCGAGCATGATCATTCACACAGCCTCAGAGAGCAGGCACACAACGAAATAAATTGATGGATGGGATTGACAAATGCCATGGGAAGAACACGGTTGTACTCACCATAGATAGACAACTTGCATTCCTAGGCTCAGGAGGTTTCTGTCATGAGCGATGCACTATACAGCATGTACTTTCTCTGCCTGACCTGTCAACACTATACCATGCAACATGCATTTTCTTTGCTCATCTCTGTCCTTGTCCATCTGCAGAAGTGCCAAAAATGATTTGTGGGTTCTTGCCTGCCCTCATGTAGCTTGTCCTCCTCGTTCTGGCTGAAAGATCAGTATGTCCTGCTCCTACATGCATATCCTCATTCTTGATCTTCCTCTGTGTCTTATCTTTCTTAAATACCTTTGACCATTTGTATTGACTTGAGCATTTGTTCTGTTTTTCCCATGATGTAGACATTGCTTCCTTTACCTGTCTGTAGTTCTGCTTGTTGTTCTACACTTCAGTCAAAGTTAAGTGTTTTTAGAAAGCCCTGTTTTGCCAGCTTATACTTCCATGGTACTTAGCTGATAAAATATATTTAATTCCATACCACCTGTATACTACAATGAAAGATAAAAGCTAAAGAAAAAACAAACTACCACCTTCAAGTCATCAGTTGCTTCTAATGACCAGTTTAAGGAATTACCATATTGCCTCAGAAAACATATGATCCTTTCCAGATGGTTATATCAATCCTGTAGAGATTGCAGTAGGTAACTGTAAGAACATTTTTTCCCAGCAAACTTACTTTGGTGGAAAACTTGTAAAACCAGCATGAATCATTACACTGCTTGTAGACACTGCAGTAAACCAGAATGGGATGTAGAGGCTCTCGTCACATTTTCTTCATTTTGGTAATAAACTTTTAAAATGCTAGTATGTCTATCCAGCCTTTTATCTCTCTGTGCATGTGTGTATTTAGATTTTACACAGAAAGTCATGTTCTGTGTATGAAAAAGGACCAACTTAAAAAAATCACACAATCTACTGTCATTTTAAGATGCTTCTGTCTTTCCCATTCAAGAGTTTTGCTGTTCTGCATAGTAAGAATTCAGTTGTAACTTTTTTGACAACAGAATACAAATGCTTCTGAAATTAAAAAAAGTATATGGCATTCTCATTTACTTAAACCGTATGGAATTCCAAACATTACTCAACAAGCTTTGAGATCCCTTGTCTTGTCTTTTCTTTTCTGACGTCTTTATCTACCTCATAGCTGGTCTAACATTTTACTGATCGTACCTCCTTTGTATGGGAATAGCATTATCCTAGTTTCACAAATCGGTTTCAAACAGAACTGTTTGAAAACCAAACTGAACTGTTCTCTTCTGGAGAACAGATTCAATCTGGTTCAAATCATCTCCAGAAGTACATGCATTACTCTTCTCATTAAACCTAAAAATGGAGTTCTCTCATCAATTTCTAGTGTTCTGAATGTCCAGCAAAGCAACATTTTCAAAGAGCTGATGATGGTGGCCATAACAGAGGTGTCTATTCTTTATTAATAATTTCATATGTTTTGAATGAGTAGACTTTTGACTTTTCACTACATCAAATGATTCTGCTTGTGTAGACTTACAGGTAGATTAAGCAGTTTAATGCAATCATTTGGCTACAGCACATGTATTATTGGAATGCACACCTTGACCTTGTAATAGTCCCTGAATGTTTTTCTTCACCCTCTAGCCATAACAGTTTGTGAGGAGGCAATTTGGAATATGCCATGGGTGGTCATGGTCATGGTCATAGCCACAAGGCTTGACGGAGTTAACCACCAGTTATGCTCTGCAGCAAATAGGTACAAAGCAGGGCCATAGGTACCCTTCCCTCGAGTGAGGTCATTGTTCTGGAGGGGAGCAGCAGTTCCTGCATTGTTGTGAGTCTAAAAAATGTAATTTTGGCTTTTCTGTGACTCTCGTGATGGGAGGGAGTGGAAGCCCCCAGTTTGATTTCTCTTGCCATATCCTTGTTACAAGCTAAACTGTATATAGTCCAGAGAGAGTACTTCTGTAGACACTGGGAATTAAATTAGGCTGAATTTGGCCACATTAACTTGAAACCTTGCCATGCTAACACTCCAAATGCACAAAGAGTCACAACATGTTCCCATAAAGCTTTAAGATTTCCCTTCAATTGGCGGGTGTACTACATCCCTTCAACTGGATAGCAAGGAATGTGAGACAGTGAGATAAAGAAAGTCGGTCACTTCCCATCATCCCAACCTTCATTATCCTTCATTATGATACTTTCATTGGCTCACAGGTATTATCAACACACAGAAGCAGTTTCAAGAGCACGAACATGATTTCCCAAGACTCTATCAGTGGTATTTAGCTGGAATTTCCATGTGGCACAAAACACATCACGTAGCCCAGAGCAATGCAGACACCAGAAACGCACCTTCTGAAAACATTTACTTGACAGTATGGTAGACAAAAAATAAAAGTAGAATTTTTTGCCATAGCTACATCCTATTCTTCAGCATGCCAAATAGTTTTGACAGCTACTATAGGATTTTATGCTTCATTATTTATGCAAATATTTCAGATAAATCATGTTTTGTCTCTTTATACGGTATAAGAACACAAGAAAGGGCATTGCCAACATATGTGCAATTGGAGAAGCACATATACCGATAGAGCTATGGATTGGTATAATGTAGTTCTTTATATGCAGAAAGAAACAGAGGAAATGTAATACATAATAAAATCAAGCTGACTATGCACAGAATAAAACAATTCTACTTTACTTTTTTGTTTGTCTTTTCATAAATCAATCTGTGTCCTGCTTATTACTTGTTTTCCCCGAGAAAGGCAATTTATTTTTTACAGAAAAGCACCCAACACCCTGCTACAATCACTCCCATTCATTCTGAACAAGAAAAACCTAGATGAAAAAAGGACTTACCAAGGGATATAGAAAAATTGCAAAGCAAAGAGGAAGAACAGCCTTTCCCAGCTTAGTAAACTCTGGATGAGGAAAATAAAAATAATTCCCCTCTCTAAAGGCTACTGCCCCTTCACTCCCATTTAAGGGCAGATGCAATGCTATATTTAGAACTAACCAAATGATTCTCCCAAAACTGAGGTCAGCCTAATAGGCAATAAGGGTGTGTGGTATCAAGGCAGATGAAAAGCCCTAGCCCATACAGAGTTTTATACTGTATTTTAATAAAAGATAGATCTCATTCCTAAAAAAAAAGCGGTTGTTTATGTTAAAAGTGGGGTTTCTTTTCCCAGCAACACCAAGCACATAGGAAACAGTTTAATGTCAGAAAACAGTTTAAACTTTTTATTTAGCAATGATTGAAGTTTTAAAATGATCAATAAATTTGAAGATCAGTGAGGAGACATAAAATCCAGAATCTTGTTATAGAGACATGAGATCCCCTTGGTGCCTCAGGCTGTAAAATGAGCCTCCCCGTTGCCTCCTTAAGAGCTCCCTGAGAACATGGCTGCAGTATGTTAAGACAGCAACTATATAAAAAGCCTATTAGCGTGGATTTAAAGAAAGTTTAATTCCTACTCACTATTTCCATGTCAATAATATCACCAGTCAACCTGAGAGATATTTTCTATGTCTTGTAGGTAAAGCAGGAGGAATTAATACACTTAGAGGCATACACAGGAAGAGGGAAAAAAAACAGCCAAAGCACTTGATTCTGTGGGACCCCGATGGTCCCTGATTAATACCAACTAAAATGGAGGTCTGGTGCCTGTAGGGGTCCCAGATTTCTATCCAGAAGCTCCAAGGCACTGCTCTGGTGGCTCTGACATGTCCAGATGCGATGGGGTAGCAGCACTTGCCCTGCAGAGCTGGTGAGTGTGGGCTCAGTCACTCTGCACCATTCTGGTGGTGTACAACCCCTTTGGGATTTGTCCCATGACGTGAACTCATATGAGGGAAGGGAAAGGAAGGAAGGGTAGGAACTCTGACAAGGCTTTGTGACAAGTGTGAAGAAATAATCACATTCCTCTTATTCTGCCTGGAAATAAGGACAACATGTCTGGGAGAACCTGGCTATATGATTCCCATAGACCAAATCACACCTCACGACTTGGCCCATAATGACTCAAATATCCAGTGAGTCAGCAACATACAGTAAGTAGGGAATTCATTGATATTCAAAGTATTTGGAAATAATAAGATCTATTTACAATCTACTTATATAGGAACAGGGTCAAGACCAAAGTCACTAAGTGACAATGAAGATCTTTCAGTGCTTGGTATGAGAAACTTTGATACGTGAAAAATGCTCTTTTAAGTCATGCTTTCTTCTTATGCACACACGTATAGGAAGCAGAGCAAGATGTGGCAAAGCCTTTAACCAATTAATTCTTACTGCATTTACAGTATTCATCCAAGTTTCCTAAACAGCTCTGGTAAGGATCTTCCCCACTTTCTGATTATCTAGGACTACCATTCGCTTGACACAGACTTCTCCCTTCCTCCCATCGATCTTAAATTATAACTCAGTCTGACAGGATTAGATCTACAGAGACAGGCACAGTGGAATGAGTGCATATGCACTGAGCATAGATGTTGCTTCAGAAGCAGCTGTCAAAGTAATTATCATGGAATAATCCAGAGCAAACCCACTTTACTTACACAGCTCCTTCTCTTCTCTCTTATTGCATTTTCCTGTGGGAGGTAAGAGGTTGATTTTCAGGAAAACTTTAAAGTTCTCATTACACTCTCAGCTTTTAATTTCTTGTTCTATATTTATTATCTTTAAAGAAATGGAGGCATGTACAGCCTGCTCTGTCTGCCTTTACACTTGAGCTCTCTTCTATTTCAGGGTGTGGTTGGAAGTCAAAAATGTGGAAGTGCATCCTGAGGGCTGTGGGGAACATGCCATAGGCAAGAACCAGCTCTTCAGTGGGGCCAGCCCCAGGTTGTCTCCAGGTAAGGCAATAAATAAATTCTCCTTCTCTTCATAGATATTCACAAAACAGGATAGAAGGGAAAACCACAATATTCTATTATTCAGTGGTGTTGAAATTTAGGCAGCAGAGCACCACAGATTATCCAGCATTTTAATTGTAAAATAATTTACATTAAATTCTTGAACAAATTTCCTCCCTGAGACACTGAAGGTGTCTTCCCCTGATCCCTCCACTTCCCAAATAGAAGTTCTTCCCTAAGAGGTGCTTTTTTAAAGCAGAGATTTAGCAGGGTATCAAAAGGATTATTCAAGCACTTAAAACTGAGCATGTGCTAAAATCCTTTCATGAATGTGGTATTTTAGAATTACCTCTTTATCTTATACCAGTCCCTTGATGTGGGTTGTTTAATTGATACAGGCTTAAGTAATGGCTCAACTATTCCCTAAAGAGGAAGGCAAAGACCTGAAATGGAGCTCAGAAAAAAGATGCATTAACTTTTTAGCTACTGGAGGAAACATCAAAAAGGTAATGAAATGAAATGTAATGGTGTCAGAAGAGGTATATTTTTAGAATGTAAGAGTGCCTTAATAGTGGCCTTGTGCTTCTAACTTTCTCCTGTTCTGAGAAAACCTAATGCATCTTTGTATGGCAGCTTCTGAAGTCCAGCTTTATTAATACGTTAGCTCTTGCTTTCTTCAAATGCTTGTAGCACATTTGTAGTTTCATAGAAATTAAAAGATTGGTAACTAGCAATGAGGTTCGTCATCTCTGCGGCAACCCTAATTATTCACAAAGCCCTATGGTAAGGTTTCTAAAGCCATGCTTGAACAAAGGATACTGTGCACTGGCAACCATAGAGCAGTCTCTTGCATTTCCTTCACAGCTATCCAGGTCCTAGCATCCAGGAGTAGGGAGGTGATCGTGCTTCTGTACTCAGCACTGGTGAGGCCTCCCCTCGAGTACTGTGTTCACTTCTGGGCCCCTCTGTACAAGAGGGAGACTGAAGTGCTGGAGCGGGTCCAGAGGAGAGCTACCAAGCTGGTGAGGGGTCTGGAGACCAAGCCATATGAGGAGAGGCTGAGTTTGGAGAAGAGGAGGCTGAGGGGAGACCTCATTGCCCTCTACAACTCCCTGAAAGGAGGTTGCAGAGAGGTGGGTGTTGGCCTCTTCTCCCAGGTGAATAATGACAGGACCAGAGGAAATGGTCTGAAGCTGCAGCAGGGGAGGTTTAGATTAGATCTTAGGAAGAATGACTTTACTGGAAGAGTCGTCAGGCACTGGAACAGCCTGCCCAGGGAGGTGGTTGAGTCACCATCCCTAGAGGTATTCAAGAAACGTGTAGATTTGGTACTTCAGGGCATGCTCTAGCGATAGAGATTGTAGGGGGTTTTTTTGGTGGTGGGGTTGGGTTTTTTTTTGTGTGTATGGTTGGACTCGAAGATCTCAAAGGTCCTTTCCAACCATGAAGATTCTATGATTCTATGATCTCCGTTGGCATTACAAATGAAAGACAAAATACTGCAGGCAAATTCAACCATATGAAAAATAAATTGCACTCTTTCCTTCGCCTTTGGTCAGAAGCTCAGGATTATGAAGTACGGGGTCCATATACATAACAAATAGAACGTGTCATATTCAAAAGAGACCACCACCTGAAAGACTTAATTAAAAAAAATTTTGGAGGCAGTACACCTGCTTATGAAGATTAGCTAACAAGGGAGCAGTAACAGACGCACTTGACTGCTGACGGCACTGTAAATATGTTCACGCAGCTGAGCACAAAACATGCTTGACTGTCTCTTTCCAGTGGGGAGAGAACAACCCCATCCCTGCTCCTAAGATACCTAAATACTTCTCTGCCTACCTCCTGCTTTCTGCTTATTTTCATTTTTCTTGATGCAATTTCTCTTCCTTCGCTGGAACCTTTTTGTTTTCTTTTTTGGTGCCCAACTTGCAAGTATTTTAAGGCTGGCTACATGCAGCTGCACACTGCCGAAAGCTAAAACTACCCCTCCCAGCACGGAGGATAGGCTGTGTGGAGATGAGCCCATGAGAGAGCCAAGACATTTGAAGGAGGGAAAGGAGGAGGCACTTGCAACCAAGGGAAGGCTGTGCTGCTCCCGGGAGAGAGGACAATGACAGCTGCAAAAAAACACGTGCTAGAAGCTGTTTTAAACAGCCAGACAGGGATTTTCAACTGACAATTCAACAGACTTAGATTAAACTGCATCCAGAACAACAGACACTTCTAGTACAAGCCTTTGAACATATGCTGAAACACCTGAATATACAACATGTTGGGATTTTTTTCTCTGCAACGTAAGGTAAAGTGAATCTCTTAGTAAGTAACCTTATTTATATCTAAGAAGACAAACACACCAGTCAGTTACAGTGATTCAATCACTTATAAGATATTTAAACAGTAATGTGTCACCCTGCTGTTCAAGGACCCACTCTGCAGCACAGCAGAGTCAGTGGTAAGGTTTTTACTGACTCAGGAAAGCTCATATCCTTCTTGATTTAATGCCTCTTTAAAAAGTTGACAGAGGGGTAGCTCAGCCACAAACAGAAAATACAGGGTTGCCTGGTGCAGTAGAATGTTTCAGCTATTTATTTTGTGAGTTACTGCAAGAGGCAACAAGAGTGTATTTTCCACTGCTTTGGACAGCATAAAATACTCTAGAGCTGGTAACAGGCTGACAATGATACTTTAAGTAAAACTGGGGCCTCAGCCAGTGGGATTGCTTAGCTATATATGTTTTGCTAAATTTTAGGGTGAGCTGAGCAAATTACAGTCTCTCACCAGTGACATGAAGTTACAGCTCAGATTTCAAAAGTTAGTCTTTTTTTTAAATTTAATCAAATCCTTTGGAAGTGTTTCTGATAAAGCTTAATGAAAACAACAGCACTAGTTAGAAAAACCATACCATAGGAGACCCCATTAACAGTATATCAGCTCAGTGGCACCTCTTCATTTGCCATTACAATGAGATTTATTTTTCAACCAAGTGCGAAGATAAGGACCATAACGATTTTTTTCTTACCCTGGTATATTTATTCAAGCGTCACGCAATATGCTCTGCAAATATCCGCTGTAGCAACAGTTATCTCTATCAACTAATCTCAATGTCAGCAGCAACAGATGAAACCTAGACACAACTACAGGTTGTAAGAGGGCAGAGACAGGAACAAGTTACACTGCAGTCGTGTGGCCAAGAGGCTTCATCACGCAGGGAAATGCAGGCGAAACAGCTACAGTCCCAAATCCACCACAGGGTAGCACCACACAAAGTCAGTTTTAATGCCTTCAGCTCAAGTAGCTGCCAGCTGTGGGGGTTACTGCTGCGTTAACAGCACCTATATACAGGACTCACACCAGCGATAAGCACAGACAGGCCAGTCACAGAGTCACAGAATGGTTGAGATTGGAAAGGATATCTGAAGGTCATCTCATCCAGCCCACCTGCTCATGCAGGGCCACCCATTGCCCAGGACCACACCTAGATGGCTTTTCAGTATCTCCAAGGGTGGAGGCTACACAACCTCTCTGGGCAACCTGTGCCAGTGCTTGGTCACCCTCACCGTAAAGTTTCAGCCTGTGTGTAACACCTCATGTCCTGTCCCCTCCTCTTCTTGGGATGCCAGGGACTGAAGATCACTAGTGCAGGCACACACACACAACCCTCTTCAGCTTCACAAGCACACACACATTTGCTGCCTGGTCCCCTACTCTTTTTCTGGTCCAGATCAGTGCTTGCTGCAAACAGATGCACACACTCATACACACATCTCACAAGCACCCCACACCCATGAGTCCCCCCAATACCTATATGTAGGTACATAGGAGCACCTACACCTCCAGTCTGGCTCCAATAGCTGGCACCCAGTCCACTCATCCCAGTCCCCCCAGTAGCTGGTACTCAGTTCATGCAGCACTCACAAGGGATGGAGGGTGAGATTACAGAGAGAGAGTTAAGAAAGGATTTAAAGAAGACAGGACAGACTGTGGTGACCAGGCACAGGGCTCAGTCAAACAAGTGTACTCACTGGCCCTGTTTTACGCAAAACTGGCCCCTTTTATACCGCTTTCCATCTGTTCCTCTCTTTGTTCCTACCTGATTCCCTTCTAAACATTTCTTCATTACCTTGCACAGGCCTACCAATCTCCACTCCTCTGGTCTTCCCTCACCCCATCCCAACCCTCCCAGTTTACAGTCTTATCAGTTGCCAAATCCAGATTAGTATTCCTGGAATAGCTCATTAATAAGTGTGACTGATGAGGTTTGTTTCTTCTCATAGTCTCCATCATCGTTTCTCAGGTCTGTGTCTCTGTATGTTTGTTTGTTATCTTCACCTTTTCTTATCAACCTGATTTTAGGTGCTCCTCAATCAGACCATCTTGCTGGAATAAACGTTCTCACACTGCACTATCCTTACCAATTGTTGCCACTAACCAGTTATGTTTCTGGTTATTGACTCTGTTATCACCAATCAGTCAGTTTTTTTGTGTCTGTATGTCTGGTTCTCTCCTTTTCCTTATCATCTCATTTGACAAGGTCCCTTGGTCAGATAGTCTTACAGAAAAAAAACATTTTCGCACTCCACATATCCTCACACAGATAACATGGAAATTTTCTGCTCCAGTTTCACAGGGGAAAAGGAGAAGGAGAGGAGTACATAACAGATCACACAGCAGATGTGATTGCACGATGAGTCCAATGTGAGAGCTGACGTGAAAACGTCAAACAGTATCAAGTTCAGGCATATCCCACTATTCCAGGTTATTGAACTTTGTGTGGCATATCCATTGGTTCATGTCACTGAAAGCACTACACTGCGTATAGCCCGTGCCACACGTGATACACTACCTGACTTATATGTGAACATAAATGTGCTCTAGAGTAATGTGCCTTTAGTATATTCCTGGAAGCAGGTAACTCTCATTAGAAAAATGATGTTGTTTGGTTTCAGGGATAGATGACTAACAGCAACAACAGCTTGAAGGAATGATATAGTGGAGGTCTGACCGAGTTTCACTGTAAACAGACAAAAACTATTGGAAACACAGCCCAAGCACGATTTTCTTTAGGAATGATATCAGCTGGATCCCTTTTACTCCTGTTCCTAACTACTGCCGGATTTCTTTGATTCTTTGGTTGTATAACCAAAATGATTCAGTTCGCCACAGGTAGGTACAATGAGAAGTGTGCTAAGACTGCTGGTCCCGGGCAAGCCCCAAATTTACACTGTTTAAACAGATAGCATGTGGCATTTTTAGTAACAACAAAGGAAGAAACCACTGTTTTGCAGAAATGCCAATAAGTCATGATTCTTCTCCAACTGCTCTGTAATTTCTTCTCCAGGTCTTCTAGAGCAATGCCATAATGCATAAAACAAAGCAACATTTCATCACAGAAAACAGACTGGAGAGTCTTAGTTGACTGTTCCAACCCAGCCCCTAACTACTCTTTCTCTCTGTGGTTCATATTCTGGTGCTTCAAATCAAGCTACATTTGGAGGCCACCAGTTCTCACCATTACTGATGCTGCTTCTCAGTTATCGTGCAGCTGCAAGTGTTCCTGACAGGGAGGTTTCACTGAATTCTTTGCCTATGCCATTAAACTGATTATTTACTCCCACTCTTTGGCATTCAGTTCTCACTAAATCAGTGACCCACTAGCATCCTTGGTCCTCAAGTTAAAGACTCATTTGATTTCAAAGAGTGCTTTTACCCAAATAAAGACTGTAGGATTCCCCACAGAAACATTCTTCACATTTAAACGCAGCTTAGACAAATTATTCATATTTTTTTCTTTTTATTTTTCCTTCATAAGTCATCTAGCCTGTATCTTGTCTCACATGCTGGGCTTGCTGAGTATTCCTCTGCAACTGTATTTTTATCACAAGGTAACATTTACATTGCTGACTGAAAAATTTTCAGATATAAGTATATAGATTTTTATTCCTACCTTGTGATATCTGAATCAAACACTTTTTCCATTTTTTTCCATCTATATTTTAATCTGGGGAAGTTTGCTTTCCAGATACACAGATATCTTGAGACAGCAGTAAAATTTTTTCTCCCCAGGCCATATAGAGCCTGTTTCTTTTATTCTGAATTTCTATTGCAATAAGGCAGCCTTAGGTACCTCTCTGGATCCTACTGTAACATATCCTAAATAACAGGTAGGCAGACACAGAGAGCTCCAAGACCAAAAAAGGCTTTCTTCCAGCTTAATAAATATCTTGAGTCCCAGGTCACATCAGAGCGGCACAGAATGTAAAGCTTTGAATGCTTAGGACAGCTGTCCTCCCTCCGCGCCTCGGTGGCCTGTCTGGTTACACTTGCACCCAATCCCATCCACTGGCAGAGTTCCCCAAGTGACATAAATACTACAGCAGCTCAGGAGAGGAAAAAATCTTGAGCTGAGCGCAGTCGTCAAGATGTCTAGGCATTTATGACAGGACAACAACAGCAACATCATAACATCACAGCAACCACCGGGATTGCTTCGGATGCCTGAGGGAGTGAGAGGTCATTGCTTGCCTCTGACAAAGGGACTGAAATCAGCTGCCCAGACTTTCCAGTGCGTGGGAACTCTTGAATGGAAACAAAGTTTGAGGCCAGAAGAATCATCATGATCGTCTTATTTATACCTCAGTCTCTTCAGTTATGTTTGCTACTTTTGTGCGGTGACACCATGGAATTGATAAAACATGTGGTCAAAACACCACCTGTCTGAAGTACTTGCTTTATAAAAGGAAATCTGTCTTAATTTGGACATATCCAGGGATTAATTCTTCCCTATTGCTTGTACTTTCCTTCAAATTTTAATCATATTTAGTGTAAAAAATTGTGCCTTTTTCTCTTGAGTCAAAATTTGCCTAGCATTCCCTTACATCCAGTAGTTCTTGCTGGCTTGCCAGATTTTAAAAAAAAACCAAACCACACTGCGTTTCCTTCCTCTGCAGGTGCTCATACGCTAACCCTCACACTTCACCTTCCCACGGCAATTGCTAGACAGAATATCTGTTTCCGTCTGTATGATTGCTGGTGGTGTCTGCTAGCACAAAGTAATCAGGACTTCTGTGAACAACAAGGTAGAAAGGACCAAAGAATTAAAACAAGTTTGGTTTTGGGATGTTCGTAACTGTCACTTTCCAGACGTGTGAGAAAAGAGAGTGATTGCTTAGAAAATATTAGAAGTAGACTATGAAGGAACAAGAAAGTTGGCATTATGTGTTGACCTTTGGAAAATCAGTCAGAGATGAGGGATAGACATAGGTCATGATAAACATTAAGCAATGGAAGAAATAATTAGCAGTGGTACATTACAAAAAATGAATCTTCTAGAAAGAGGAACCTTGTCTAGAGGACACCTTAGGATTATGATCTTTTTAGAAGCTTTCTGGGAAATACTAACCAAGCAACATGCATTGCATTCCTATACTGTAATATAAAAGCTTCAACTTGAACTTCAGCTGCGTGCATATAGAAAGACAGTACCCTATACTTTGCAGATGTTTTTTCCTGCTTAATCCTAGGTAGAACTAGTATAAAGGTGTAAAGAGTGTAACACCGATCATGATAGCTGCTGGTTGAGAGGCTGCCTGACAGGCTGGAAGGCCATGTCGTCACAGGAATCATGAAAGGAGCCAGCAAACAGAGGCATGTGGAAGGGAAAATAAGAGCTTCTGGTCTTGGTGAGTTTGGATGGGCAACAAAAAATGGTGGCTGGTTTTATGTGGAACTGTGATCAATCACACATTTTAAACTCATGCATGATACATCTGGAACAATGGGGAAATACTGTCCTCATTTCCAGTTTTAAAAAGATACGGCACTGAAAACAGAACAGACACATGTATCTCTTTACTAGCAGAAAGGACCCATGTGTGCAGTGTCACTCCCTTCCCAATGGAAGTATGCCAGCAATTTCCTAGTGAGTCACATGCTTTGGGAAACAATTGTGCCTCATAAGAACTGCATGAAAAATACTCCATTAAAGTTACAGTCTCAAGTAATATTGAGTGGCTGTCTCAATATTTGAACTTCTGACTTGCTGTGTGCCTTGTTCGTTATTACTTTTTGCTATTCCTCCTTCTTGCACCCACTCACCCACATTAATAATTCTCAAGAAGAAAGAAAAGGGAGATGACCAGATGTCCCATTACTGGTGCTAGCTCCGGGGATGAGAGGAGGACCAGGAAGACAATGACACCATCTCTCAGCACTCGCAGAGACACAGAACAAGGAGGGTTACATAAAACTTACCAGCATAACTGATCATGCCTTCCATCAGTCTTCTTCAGTTGCACTTCCTGCTGATAGACCTCACAGGAAAATGGTGGGCTAATGCTGGTCCTGAAGGCAGCCCTCCACATCCAGCCCTTCTGAACTCCCAGCCGCAAAGGTATTATATTCCTCTCATAGAGCCCTTGACTTGAAACGGGGTTGGAGGATGGAAACTGCTCTGGGGAGCAGCACAACACATACATTTGCTTTGTTCTTGAAATCCTTCCTAGGGACCTGCTATTTGCCACAGACAGGGAGAAGACACTAAATGTACCTCTAGGCCTGGCCTAATAAAGTCATTCTTGTGTTGAGACATCACTTCTAAAACATGCACCAGGGATCTTAAAGACGAAAAGGTCAAAGAATTTATTTGCATTCCAGAAGCTAATGAACATTTGCTTGGTGAATGTAATCTGTTGAAAGAAAAGACTAGGGAACAGCAACCAAGTAGGAGGAAAGATAAATCAGAGTGTGTATAAAAGAGATGAGAAGAGGAGCCAAGTACAATGACGTCTTTCTAGGTAGATACATTACAGTTAAAGATCAACACCAAAGACCAACAGCTCCCTCCAGGAAATAATTTAAATAGCAGCTGTCCAAAGATGGGACTGTATATACAAGGCATTTAAATTTAATAATATTGAGGATCGCTTTAGATTTCTTTAAACATTCAAGGAAGATTCACGACTTATAATTTTGGCCGCCATCTACAAGACTACCAACCAGCATTTCATTTACCATCCTTGGATTAATTGTTATGTACATCATTGAAATTTGCATTCATAAGCATTTACACTGAAATGCCATGATGATGATTAAGGAATTAGAGCAACTGACATACCAGGAGAGGATGAGAGAGCTTGACTGTTCAGCCTGGGGAAGAGAAATCTCAGGGGATCGTATGAATGTGTATAAATACCTGAAGGGAGGGTGTAAAGAAGACAGAGCCAGACTCTTTTCAGCGGTGCCCAGGGCTGTGGGGAGCTGGAGACCGGCACTGCTGCAATGTCACTGCGGCAGGGACTGGTGGCCCTGGGGGGCTGAAATGGGGCCATGGGGAGGGTAGGGGGAGGCCCTCATTAGCTCCAAAATTACATTTGTGAAGGAAAGTTGGTGAAAGCCTCCTCCACGCCTCTGACTTGTCTTCAGACACACTGTATAGTATTGGCCATCAGTGAAAATGCATCTATCAGGAACTGTCTATTGTCTCATAACACAGAATATAGCTTTTTGTAAGGATGGAATACAAAATAAAAGAGCAGGGTTTCTATGGTAGTGTAATACGCACTTAGACAATTGACCCATTAAGCTGGTCAATTTTCTTTTAAAGCCTCATTTAACTTCTGCAATATATTATGACTCACAAAGCCCAGTTTCAAATAGGCACAAGCTATTATTTCAGTATTGCCAATTATTTAAACTTCATGCTGCAACACACTTGATAAATATCAAAGTTCATATTAAATATCATATTTAGAGTATATGAAATATTAGCTTGCATTCAACAAAAATTACCTCCAGATAAGTACATCTACGGGTATGGAATCCCTAGGAAGGGCTTCTCAGGTCCAAGAAGGAGTTTCAGGCCACACTGAAGCTGTATTTACATTGTTTATGAATCCTTAGGCTACACTTCTGCCTTCCCTTTCACTCCAGGAAAGCACAGGACAGCAGCTTAGCCCGGGGTGTAGGGCCCCACCTGTACCATGTTGTTTGAGGAAGAGATGAGAGGGCAGATATGTACCAGGCGAGAAGCCGGATGTGAGGTTGCTCCCATCAGCCTCGTAGCTGTTACTGCTACTGGCTCACCAAGCCTGAGCCCAAGGAAGGAAACATTAGACCATTTTCCAAAGGCATCCTCAGAGGCAGCCTGCCCTCTGAGCTGTGAGATGAGACAGCCACGGCCCTTGGCCACGCAGCTCGAGGCTTCACACTCTGCCCTGCACCTACCCATCCCCTCCCTTCAGCCCCATGCTGTTTGGGAGCACCTCTGCTCCTCCACTGCAGCTCCTCCTCTTTGGTATCACTTCTGCATGGATTAAAAAAGGGATTAAATCTTCCCTCTCCAAATGACTTGGTTTTGACACTGTGCCAAAATGGAACTAGCTTAACTAGGAGGATATACAGGAGCCCACATCTGGGACCTGACCCTCAATACAGGCAAGGGAAGGACTTCCATTTGTCACGAGTACCAGTGCCGCTTCAGTTCAAGAACTTTTTTTGAAACTCAGAAATCATAGTGAAAAAGACATTTCCTGTCTATTTTAGAGTGGAATATAGCTGTGATACAAAGGCTCCCTCAGAAATAAGAAGATCTATTTCCTGAAAACATTACCAGCATTCACCTCTGTCAGCCCTTCACGCCTTTCCTGGGGAGCTGAGCTAGGACAATTGTTGGTCAGTGTAATGGGTCTTATGGGACCATTCCAGCTGCTGTAACTCCAGCACTGTGCTTCAGATCATTTATTCTGAAAGTCATTTTTTCCAGGATCATTTATTTCAGAAACTATTTTAGCCTCTACAGGCTGAGAAACACAGTGGAAAAAAAAATAAAATTTAGAGCTGCTCCATGTCATGAGAGAATTTAGAGCTTCTTCAGGATTTGCACAGCTAAAGATCTGGCTCACTCTCTACAGGACTCCTGAGACAGTGTAAAACCAACCTAGGCTACCAAAAGAGAGTCATAAATGTGCTGCAAAAGGGACATTAGTTAGAGAAGCCAAAAAACAAAATAAGAGAGGCTGAAAACCAGTAGAAGATAATACAAATGGATATGATGTCAATAAGAAAAAAAAGGAAAAATCATTTCTCAATCACTCCTTCACACAAAAACACACACACATTCCCCCTTTAAAACTCTTCCTCCTTTTTAAACAGTAAACAGAAGTCAGATTTTCAGCACATGGAAAACTTTCTAGATACTTTATCACTTGTCTTTTTTTCCACACACTAAATGCAAAAAAAAAAAAAAAGAAAAAGGAAAAGAAAAAGAAAAAGAAAAAGAAAAAGAAAAAGGAAAAGAAAAAGGAAAAGNAGAAAAAGAAAAAGAAAAAGAAAAAGAAAAAGAGGGGAAAAAAAAAAGAACTAAGGCAAAGAGGAGTGCAAGATCATGGTTCAAGAGTTAAAGTTTAAGAAGGCTACTTTCCTGACAATGTTCTTTTTATTTTAGCCAGACTCTCATTTGTCTTCCAATATCTCTACCTTGGGAGTTTCATGCAGTGTTTTTGAATAACCCTGATATGCAGCTTAATGAAAATACTCAGCCTGTCCTTTATGAAATAACTTTTTGTGAAATAATCCTGTTACACAAATTCAGGAGTACTCAGTCTCCATCCCTTGTGATCCTCTCTAAAGATACAAATAGCACAGAAACTCTTCATAAAGTACTTTCATCGGGGTTCATTTTAAATTGAAATACTGTGAGCTGTGTATGGTTACACTCTCTTGAAAATACTTAGTTCTGTAAAACACATTTGCCAGAGAGAAGAGCTTTATCCTTACCAGATAGTTTAGCTATTTCCTTCTTTCTTTTCTTTTTTTACTTTTAAAGAAAAGCAAATTTTTAGACAGCTAGGGCCATATGTTCTGTCTAGCTATCCATCTTACTCCCTCGGGTTACACTGTATGACTTAAGTGCAATTGAAATCCAAATTTGGCTCGCTAAATTCTTTTGGCAGATGGACTAGAAAAATGTCATTTGTAAAAGTAACTTGGATATAGCCATAAAACCTTTTTCCATTTCTCAAGTCACTTTCTTTTCTTTTCCTAATATGTATGTACAACAAACAGTTCATGTCTGACCGTGGTTACCATTTTAGCAATCTGGCGTATAAGCAGTTGTGTCAAGACAAAATACAGATTTTAAATGTTTGGCCCTGACAGACCTTTTAGTGCTGCTGGAATGCTTCCTGTTTTCAAGGTTACCTAATAAGCCTCTTAACTTATGGATAACTTCACATAGTAATACAGATATCCTTGAATCATTTACCAATGACTGCAGCATACTCAGTGAAATAATGCAGCCATTCCTTTAAAGCAATACAAAAAATGCAGGGGTATGGAAGGAATGGATGATTCTTTTCTCTTTCTCTTCTATTTCCTCTTCTCTTTTCTCCTCTTTTTCTTTTTTTTTTTCCCCCCCACAATTGGGGTATACTTCTGCTATGTTATGAAAATGCTTCGGCACGTAATGCAAAGTAAGATTGTCTGTGTAGAGAGACACAAAAACAAAATGTCAGCAGGAGAAGAATGAACACAAAGTGATTTCATTTATGATTATTAAGCTCTGTGGGGAATCTTCATATCAGCTCCTTTTACTGCTTTTTATTTCTCAAAGCAACGCAAATAAAGTGGCTCTTCGTGCTGCTCAGTGCAAGCCACTATCCACTAGATGGGGCCCCAAGGCAAGAAGTTCTCAGCTTAAAACGCCGGGTCCACTGTGAGAAGCTGCATTTCCAGAGGAGAAATATAATAAGGGTAAAAAGTGATCTGAAATATCATAACGACAAATTAATTTAAGAGCTCTAGCTGAATTTGGAATTTAGTTCATAAGGGGACTTGAACTCTACTAGCACCTACACCAGAAGGAAAGCATAGACCCTCTACTCCCCAAATTCTTTGCTACCTAATCCCTAAAACTCAACATCCTTAAAAAAAAAAANATTTTCACATAACTGTGTCTGACTACATAGAACTACATTTTCACCAACCCACAGGGGAAGACATGGACAAAATTATGTGATACAAAAAAATCATCTATTTCCTCCCTTTTGGTCCAAACAACAGCAATGCCAGCATCCCTCAGGAAAATATGTTTCCATCAAGCAATAGTCCTTGGAGACCTTCCAGCTCTGGCTTGGCCTTCCAGGCACTCAGCCTCTCACAGAAGTGCTTCAGCTTCCCTGCTCGGTTTCTGCTTCATAGACCCACGCCTACAGAAAATGTTCATCTTCACATATGAAAATAAGAGAAGGGGGTCAAGAAAGATAAAATCTCTGCACTTCACAGCCAGAGCTGTAACCATTGATCTAAGACATCATTCTGCTTTGTATTCACTTTGACCCACAACTCTTCTTCATTTAATATGTTCAAAGTTGATCCTCAGCTGATAATTTACCATCTTGTAGGTGATTGTCCTACAATGTGAACGTAAACTGCAATTATTACATATCTTATCCCCACATTTGTACCTGAACTCATTACGGTGGGCTGCCATTACTGCCAGTGGAAAAAGCTACTTCTCAAATGCACTTAATCTCATTTTGAAGTAAATGTCTAAAATTGGTAAGTAGTTCAGATATAGATGTCAAAGCTGCAGAGCTCTTAGAAATGGGCAAAATGGCCCCCACATCCACTTCTCAGATACATTTTCTTAGCTTGTGTTTAATAACACTTGCAGTAGCCTTCTGAGTAAAAACGTGACCTTTTCTCAGATTTGTAAGGCAACTTTACAACCGTCTATCTGAAACTATCTGATTCTTTTCTGGGAGCATCCCATTGCTGAAGTGAAAAAAATTCAGCTTTTAACTGAAATTTGTAAGCCTAGGTTTACAAAGACAAGCCAGAAAGTGTTAATTGCAAAGGCCTAAAAAACTTGATTGAAAGTTTGAAAAATGCGGGGTGGGAAATTGTTAACAAGAGAGAGAAACATAAACCTTGAGCCTTAAAGTTAATTATTCCAGGAAAGGTTAGTAATGTCATAAACTTCCCCACACAAACTTTTGTCAACTCTATCGTCTGTTTCTCTTCTTGTGAAAAATCAGGCTTCTGTTGTTTACCAGTTTGCAGGAAAATTAATTTTTCATATCAGCTCTGCAACAGGAGCAAGTGTGGTGACGGGCACCAGATGTGCTGGGTAAAGACAACCTGGACAGGCCAGACACCTTAGACTTGCTCATGCCAGAATGCACAGCAGCCAAGCCAAGGCTGGCTGAATTGTTACCCTGTTTACATCTGCCTGGATCAGGGCCTGGAGCACCAGCCTTATCCAAGAGCAACTTCTGAAGGCAGGACTCATGGGCTACTCATGAACCTAACAGGAGAGTCCCACACATGGTAATTCCCTAATCAATGCTGTTACAACGTCAGAGTGCTCCTTGTCACCCTTTTGGACTAGGATGTGTGGTACTTTCCCAAACAATTTCTAAGTACAGGCAGGATTTAACCTGAGTAAGGCACCATTGCCCATGGAGGTTTGGATGTGGTCCTGTTCTGCTAGCTAAGAGAGCTTTATACTGCAGACATGGCCAGCCCAGCAGTTCTAGGGGACAGCCATGACAGCCATAAGTCTGTTCATTTTGTTAGTACAGATATATATATATCTGGTAAGCCCAGAAGCTGTTAGATTTAAAAATGGAATGCTAGCTGAGAATGAAAAACTTCTAAGCAATATTGGCATTTGGAGTGAGGCCAAGGTAAGAGATATGCACCGCAGGAGTAGCATGGAGGTAAAACAGCTTGTGCATATTAAGGCAAGGTCACCAGCAATCTTGGAAGACTGTAACTGGAGCAGGGGAGAACAACATGCCATAAGAGAATTGACAAAATTAAAATGAAGGAATGGAATGATTAACGTGCAAATTCAGGATCCAACTGGAGCAAAGAAACCAAAACAGAGGTCCACGCAGGCTGGCACAGGAGAAGGAACATGAGCTCCAGCTACCACTGAGTATTTGCAGTGTCCAAAAAAGGAAAGTTCTTCTGAAGAGGAAAGGCATGGGGAGAGCCAGTGGTTTCTGATGACACTTGTGTCTTCCTCAGGAGCTGTGCAGGGCAGGTCCAGACTGAAGAGAGCTTTCTCTCTCCTTTATAGCTCTTTCAAACCAGACCCACCTCCCATCCAGTAATTTGAGGAAGGGGGAAGGCGATCTATTGCTTCATCCTCATGTATGTTGCAGCTTTTCTTTGCTGCCTCCTACGCTTCATCTGCCACTGCTTTAATCTGCCCACTCTCCCACTTCCACACAGCTCTTTTACAGCTCTATGTCAGGATGATATTCCTTCGTCGCCTGCGTGCCTCACTTTGCCAAGGTCACTTTCTCATGTGCCTGCAACTGTTCCTTCTCCCCACAGCATCTTCAGACATTCTTTTCATTAATCATTTAATCAGTCCACCATTTTCCATGCTTTTGTTATCCTCTTTGAGGGCTTTTGATTTTCCAAGTTACTTTTGTCTTGTGCTTTATTAGACTATAGCATGCTTAGCTCTCTCCAAAGCTCAACATGAGAACTGAATGGGAATGGGGGAGCCCATAAGCTCTCAGACAGGGCTCTCAAGATAATTAGAAGCACATATTGTTAGAAACATGGCATCTTTGTTCAATTTATCTAGAAATTACTTGGTAGTTCTGTGCAGCCTGAAGACACATCAAGAAGTTACAAAATGCAGAATAAGTGTTTCTAAAGCACATTTCAAGCACTAAGATTTTTGGTAAGAAACCAATAAAGAAATGAGGATGTTGTGCATCCTTAGGTAGAATAACAGCAATATTGCTACCTTAACAAACTTTTCGTAGTATCCAGCCTGAGTCTTCTTAGCTGCAGAGTAAGCAAAAATTAATCTGATTTCTTCTTGCACTTCCTAAATGAACAAAGAGAAAAACTGATCCTTATCTTCTTTAATAGCGCCCTTTTACATAATGAATGACTTCTCATGTTCCCCATTCAGAGTTTCATTTTCTAGATTAAATGCAGCCAGCGCTCTGAAACTTTCTTCATTTCCTAAACCTCATGTTCCCTTTGCTGCACTCTGAATTCCCTCCAGCGAGTCCACATTTCCAGCCAAGGACAATGCCTGAATGTAGGTGCAGTGTTTCAGCCGATCTCACCCCTGCCAAGAAGAGAAGTAATTAATCCCCATTTTACAAATAATGCTGCTGTTCAGACTTTTTTTTAAATGGCAAATTTCTTTTTGGTACATAGCAGAATCACACTGTAACCCAATATCCTTTGCTTTCCAACATCATCCCGAGGGCCTTGGTGGGATTCTGCCACCTGGCCAGCTGCTCCCTACCTCCATTTCACATTTAATTTCTCATCCACAAGGGCACTATTTTGTGCCATTCATTACTTTTGCTTAAGGTGTGAGAGAAATGCCCAGCTTTTTACTCCACTTAGGAATAGCCAGCAGTTTTCATGCCTTACTTCAGGCCCCTTGCTTTTTGCAATATCTATTCAGTGTATGACTCCATCTCCAGAAGAAGATGCATTCTGTGACAAAACACTCCTGAAGAGCAAACTCCCCCTTGCTGTCATGAAGTTTGTTTCTACTGCCAGCCCCGGCATATAAGAAAAAACACTCAGCCTCTGTGTGGGTGATGCAGAAGGTGAAATCTGAAAAGGAAACAGGAGGAAACTGGTACGCTTGTTACTATGAGACAGAGGCAAACATGAGACAGACCAAATGGTTAAAGCGGGCATATGTAAGGTGTCCAGGATCTTGTCCAGGAAGTTGACATGAAACAGATTATATAATTAAAAATTAAAAAAAAAAATAAAGCCTACTTCAAGTATCACATTGCCTAAACAGTCTGGGAATGGGATGGAAGAAAACCAGCCTTTCATTACGTCCAGGAGATGAACAACTTTGTGCTGGTGAACTCAAGGAAGAAAACTCAAAATTCAAAAGCTTTCAGAGGAATAGCATGTTGAAGTCAACAGCCTGAGCTCACTTTAGGCACCTGCAAAACCAAACAGGTCATGGAGCATATGAGCTACTCGCTGCCCACCTGGAACCAGGAACACCATGTATGAGGCAAGGCAGTCTCAGGCTTGTCTCCCTGAAAACTGCATGACTGTAGCCATGACCTGAGGTAGCAAAAGCAACGTCTGCATCTACAAAAATATTCACATCATTAGGTACAGTTTTGAATATACTGGGCTCCCTGGTTAAGAGACTTTTTGTCCTCTTGTTGGTGCACCTCCTATTTGCTATTTACCATCTTTGTGTTACCTCCTCTTGACAGCATTGCAGTCACCTTCTCCAAATCTGTCCTTCAATCTCCTACACATTTTCAAAGCCATTCTGAAAGAGAAGAAAGGTAAAGCCAAGGCATTTCATTCAGTCCTAATCGGTTCCAGCAAAGTCCTCCAGAAAAGACACATTTTTAACATCTCTACCAGTCATTAAATGAGATTTTCTCCCTGAGGTATTTCTGTGCTTGTTTGCAAATATGGCACCAATGTGACACTGACATGTGCTTAGTTTCCACACAAAATAATCCCACTGAAGCCCAGGGGTGAAATTCAATCCCATTACAGTAAAAAAAAAAAAAAGGTGTTCTCCTTCGACTCACCCGGATACAGCATTTCACCAATAAGACTATATTAGCACAGTTAAGCTACACACAATAGTTTGCAAATAAAGAGTTTATTCTAATTAGGGTTTGAGGCTATTTTATACATATTTAGGAAGAAAAATAATGCATGTGTATGGTGCTATACAATACTCTCTAAATGTTGTTAAAGCTATGCAAATGCAGAAGGAAATGAAATACCAATGATGTGGCACAGAATAATGAGCACTTTGCTAAACTGGGTATGGTTTTAAAGAGTCAGTGTATTTGATGTAAGCTGCAACGACCCCTTTGAACAGCAGAGGACATTTAGTCACCCCAGTTTGTCCCTGGGATGCTATGCAGAGGGAAGAACAGTGGGAACAGTGAGGAAACCCAGCCCGGGGACCGGCGGAGAGAAAGGCCCTTTTGTGCGGCAGCAGAGGCAGGGTCCCAGACGCTCACTTTCACACATGGACAAAGGAGGAAGAGGAACACTTCTCTCTTCTCTTTTTTCTATTTTTTTTCTATTTTCTGCAGCACAAGGTCCCTCCCAGGCAAGTTGTCAGCAAGGAGGAAGCATCCTGCATGCAGCAGCCCAGCCTGGGAGATCAGCGATGTCGCTTGCTGCAAACCCGACACAGCGAGAGATGCTGCTGTGAAAGGACGCGGCAGAGGAGACGTCTGAGAACTGACTGTGTGAGCGAATAACAAATGCCACTGCCGCTTTAATCATTGCACCGAGTTTCCAACGATGAGCCTGATTCGCCACGCTGCTGAACCACCATGGGATGCCAGAGGAACTTGTGGTAGCCAACGGAGAAGCTGGGGTGATTTAAAGCTGAAGTAAAAGTAGCGTGGCAAAGTTAAATAGCAGTCTGATCCTGCACACCACACTGTGTTGCTGCTGCGTTTTGACTTCACTCATTAAGCAAGACAGATGCACAGCAGCAACTGGGCTTCTCTGCTGAGAGGAATGCAAACTCCAGGAGACTGGAGACATGGCAAGAGACATCACTGCCCACAGTGAGGGTGGCCCACAGCTGAGCAAGAACCAGCCGTGTCAGTTTTTATCCCTGATCCTGGGGCCCTCAAGCCTTTTGTGTTAAAACCCTGCTGCCTAAAAAACTGAACAACGCTGACAGCAGGGACCGGAGTCTGAACCTGTCTGCAGCAAACCACAGTGTCCAGCACCTTCTTGTGTCCTGTCTCTTGTGCCCTGTCACCGTTGCACTGTCGTGACAAGAGAGGATGAGATTGCCTTCAGCCTGGAGGGTCTAGGATGATGTGTTTTTAAACTTCTTAAAGTATGAGAGACATTGGGAGAGGTCTTAGTGACAACACTATTAAGAAAGGGTATGACAGCACAACTGCCACAAGAGGCAGTTTCACATTGAAAATAGTCATTTTAGGCAGCTAATACAAGGGATAAATGTGCACTGCAAATCCCAGTGAGCTGGAGCACTTCTGTTCCAGAGAGAGACAAGATTTGGGACAAGCCCCAGTTTTGTGCTCGCTGCCACCCCTGTAAGCATAAAAATCATTGTGATGATCTTAAGGGTCTTTTCCAACTTAAATGATTCCATGATTCTATGAAACCAATTCATCAGCATCAGCCTTTTTTTGAGGCACACTCAAACTACGTATCTCCACCGCATTGCAGACTGAGTCTAAGTGCCCAGAGAACCTAAATGACCCCTTGGGCACTACTGAAAAAAGCACAACACTATCACACAGCTCCACATTGACATTATCTCCATGTGCCACACAAGTGCACCAAGTGGCCCTATCACACTTACAAGCTCTCATTCAGCCGGACCTCTCAGAACCTCCTTTTTGGGTCAGGATCTGCACAAAATGCAAGGAGGGAGATTAGTCCTGGGTATCAGAGGCAACTCGTCAGAGCTTTAACGTAAATGAGGGAAAACCAGTTTCGTCCCTTTTCTCTGCTGAGGAAAATATGAACTTTTATGACCACATCCCTTTGATACAACCAGCAGTCTAGAAGGTTTTCTAGATGCCTTTCTCAGTCTGTTCTCTGCAAACTGCTATATATGGCATCGAATAATGAAACATCTGATGGACCGTAACAGGGAAATAACTCTATAGCCTAGTTTGGAGAGCAGTCATTGGGAAAGAAGGGACTTGCATCCCTGTCAGCTGTTAGTGACTTCTTCAGGATCTTTTGAAAATAATCTGGCGTGTTGGCATATCCAATCATTTTGATGACTTAAACCATAAGGTTTTGCTCATACCAGCTCTCCTTAGCTCTACCATGAAGCCTCCCTAAGTGAAATGGAGACTACCCTGTCAGAAAACATGGTCTTCTTAATTACAGCATTGCACCTTTTCCCCTGATCAGAATCGATCCCACAAGCAGAACAACCTTCTGTCAGTTTAACTCACTCCATCCACACCAGGCCATTCCTGCAATCGGCTGTCTCCTGTATGAAGACCACAGTGCTTCAGAGACCCACCACACCACATCCATGTTGCCTCTGTATAAAGCATGAGTCCAGCCAAGTTAAACCCCAGCCATATGGATAGAAAGCATCAGAGCTCCCTGAGGAACATCACCATGTAACATGTGCTTAATAAGGGTCATGACTTTTCCATGAAACAAGGTGGGAGAGATGGAGGTGGCTGGGAGGGGTTCAGGGTGTCAGGGGCTGCCCATGCAGCAGGGAGCTGCAGCCTTCCACAGAACTGGGCACTCTTGGCATTACTACAAAAGCTGATGTGCTTCAGGTATAGCCCAGAGAGTAGAAGTAGTGTGGAGAGCCGGTAGGCTTGTCATCAGAGGTTTCCTCCATCCTGTCAATAGGATATCAAGCTGTAACAAGGGCCACAAGTCCCTTTTTCACCAGCCAACTGAACCAAGCCCCCCATAGCCAATGTCTCTACCACTACTATAACCTACTCCCACTCCCTGCCCGCTCCCCTCAGCCTCCCCTGCCTGATCGGCTGCACAGAAGCTGGTGGGATCTGCCCTCCAGGCAGTTAGAGGGGGGAAGAGCCGACTCCAGCTCCCAGCCCCTCTCCCTGCTCATCACAGGCTGCTGGAGAGATCGTCCTGGTGGCAGCAGAGGTATCTGGCAACTCACCTCAGCTCTAGATTTAAGCACTTTGGATAGACTGGAGGTAGAGACAGGACAGGTTTGATGCTCTCCTCCCGCACAACTTCTGACTGTGTGTTATGCTGCCAGTGTTTTTAAATTTCGATTAAGCCTGCAATGTATAACACTCAGTGCTGTTTCCCCTGGGCATCCAAAATGACAAACACTTTCAAATCTTAAAAATGGTGGAAAACAAACCATTTGCGTTTTTGTATGCATTTCGGTCTTTCCTCCATACCCTGGTCTGAAACCACAAAATGCAAACGGTGTGTTTTCTTCTGATGCAACCACCCACTGCAAGGAAGCGCAGTAGGTAACGGCAGCCCAAATGCGTGACCCAGGGGAGGCACCTGGGGAGGAGCTGAGCACAGCGCTCCAACACTCGGGCTGCGAACCTTCCATCTCAAGCCTCTGCTTTGTTTGTGCTAGGAATTAGTGGAGCAGCAGTTAGCAACGCTGGCAAAGGAAGCTGCAGGCTGGGTGTGGGAACAGGCTTTCTGTCTGAGCACAGCTCTCATCTTCCCTCGCTGCTTCTGCTCCACTCACGTCTCATCTACCATCATTATCCCCCCTGCCCATCCCAGCACCACTGTGCTACCAGTGTCACTTCATTATTTGTCACCCAACCCACGAGTCTGCATGTTTATGCACATCTCAACCATCGTTTGCCTTACTATTCCTTGTTTCATTTAGATTTATATGCCACCTACTAGCAGCACAGCAACAGTTTTGTTTCCTTCTGTAATAAGTAATTTGCTTCTGCAAGAACTTGACTTTTTTAACAGTTGGAGGAACGTTCATCAAAAGACTCTAAATACTGTTTCTTTATCCTGGGATATTTTTGACTGATTTTTCCCCTCTTTTTCCCGGTCTCCAATCCAGTTCCACTGGTGCTCGCAATCATCAGATAGACAACCGAACATAAAATACTGCCACCAGCGCTTTAAATTCTGTCTCGCATGGATCTCTTTGAGCCGGGTTAGCAAGCACAGTATGCACAATCCCAGTGGTCTCTTGGAGCTCTCTGGGCTAGATACCAAACCCGGCTATTATCACCATAATTCAACCAGTGATTGTAACCATAGGATATTTTATTTTAGAATATCTTGGAGTACGTGCAGTCACTGTCACCTAGGAGATGCTGAGTAGGAGTTTAGTCACAGATAATTTTGAAAAGTCATATTTTGCAGGGTGAATCAACTGATCCTTTCCTTAGCTGGGAAGCTGTCCGTGTGACTACTCTAAAATAAAACATTAGAAATAATCTCTCCTGAAAATGTAGCTGCTTACAACTGTGCTCACATCTGGCACTTTAAAAAGAGTAGTAAAAGGGGTTGGGTAGAAGCAGAAAAGAGAAGAACAGTGTAAGATAGAGAAGTTACACAGAGGCTAAGGAAATTACTGAAATCTCAGTTACTTAACAACAGATATAGAAGTGAAATTCATGGTTCTTATATGTAATTATGTAAACTATTATCATTGGTGCTGTGCCCATAAAAACACCAGTGAATGCAACAGAAAGAAAAGTGTCTTGTGCGTGTAGTCTGCCTAGACACAAACTCCTGAGGGGGAAAAAAAAAAGGTATCCTTTAAAACAAGGCATATTGTAACCTCAAAAAAAGGGTCATACGAAAAGTGTCTTGCTTTTCCAAATAGAAAAAAAAGGTGGAGAAAAACAGAGCCTGTAGGCTTAGCTTTGTGTGTCAACACAAATATTGCCCTGCAGACAAATCTTTCTCTACTGCCCCTTAATTAAAGGAGCTGTCCCAGAGTTTTCTTAGATCAAAGAGAAAAACAAAGGAAAAGAAAACTAAATGGGGAGAGAGAAAACAATAAGGTCTCTGTTTCCTTCATGAAATATACTGGGGGAACCGCCATTTTACTGCAGAGCCACAGGCTTTTTCTATTTACAGATTCAAAGCCCAGTGCTAAACTTCGAAGATGCTTGTGCCAGGTTCTGTTTCCAATTACCTGCACGCTGTGTGGTTTCCTAAGTGGGGTTTCTGCTGAAACTGTAATCAGTCTAAAGTCAGTAATACCCACAAATGCAGGCTTGGATCAACAGGCTACGTTCCCTGTCTCCGGCAGCCCCATCCTGCCTGCAGGAAAATGCTTTCTTTAGTATCAAAAGAACCCAGCTAAGCTTAGATATATTTGGCTTCAATTTAGATGTTAGGCCAGCAGCCCAGGAGAAAACTGGCAAGTGGACATAAGGGGAAACTGATAATAAGTGTTCTTTCTGTAGTGCCTCTTGGTGGGTTTTCCCTCCTCCCAGTCAGCTTGCAATGGTGAATGCGAGAGGCTACACAGGATGCTTGAGCACCCAGAAGCAACAATTGGCCCTGTTTGCTAAAAATCGGTATCTGTAGGGAGATTTCCAGCTCAGAGACCTCCAAGTTTCCAGTTGTGAAAGGACGGGGAAGCTACATGCAGAAGGACTGCGGGAAGCAGCTCTTTGGGTAAGGAGGCTCTGCCCTTGGAATGGAGCAAAGCACCCTTGTGAGATAGTTTGGACGAGGACAGAGTTGCTGCATTGCCAAGGGGAACTGGCGAGGGTTGCCCCGTACAGTGTTTTGACATTTGAAACCAGAGATGGTGTGGCAATCACCAGCTGGCTGGCGGAAGCGAGAACTGGCTGTTCAGTGAACTACACCACCAAAAACTTTTAAGAGGTCTTGACACAGGAATGTCTAGTACATTTTAGATATCCTTGAAACCTCAGATCCTTACAACTGCACATGGGAAGCCACTGGCAAAAGCAACCCATCAACCACATCTTCAGAAAGCAAAAATCAGCCTTGTTCTGCTGACTTCGTGTATCCAGATCTGCAGCCTTTGACAAGACCCATGAAATCTAATAAAAATGCAACTCTTTCCAGAGTTTGTTTGTTTATTTCCTCTAAATATTAGGAGATTTAACTTTATTACATTTAAAATTGTATTTATTTTCTTACTGACAGAATTCTAAATTCTCTGAAGTCTACAAAAATAAACACTTCAACATTGTTAACAAGGTTTTACCTTTATAGGACTTCATTTGGAAGAGAAAAAAAAATGGGAGGTCTCACCTGTCTGAATTCTTACGAAGGACTCTAACGACCTGTTCAGTGCTTTTGACTGTTAGAGTTAAGACAAAGATATTATCAGTCAAAAAATCTTAAGAAGTTCAAGCTAAAAAAATTAAAATTTGAACATTTGTAACCTTAATTATATGCAGACTGTGAAGTACTTCACTTCAGATAAAGGGAGCAGAGGAGAGACTGAGAGGAAGCTCTCCATTTTTATATCCCACTTCTCTCCAGCCTACGTGTCCTATGAGTATAAAATACTCAGGCAAGCGGTGGAGGAATAGTCACAGCAGCGGTATTGCCTTTCCCAAACTGCGTATGTCTGGGTGTGAGCTCCCCCGGTTCCTCCGCCGTAGGCATCCATGCACCAACAGAAAGGCGGGCGTCTCGTTGCCTTTTCAGCGCCCGGGAGCGTCCTGGCTTCAGGGGCAAAGGATCACAAACTGGGGACCAAAGTAGGAACAGTTTCACTCCACCTTTTTTATTCTGTTCAGCTCCACAGGAAGAAAATATTCTGTTCACATGGAGCAAATGCAGTAAAAAACTGAAGCAGCAAAATAATGCGCATTGTTAGACAATATTCCCAAAGTGCTTTACTGGTGCAAAAAATGAATTTATTTCCAATACCTGATGAGATGAATCATCGCAGAATCACAGAATGGTAGCGTTGTAAGGGACCTTTGGAGATCATCTAGTCCAACCCCTCTCCCTCCTCGCCCCCACTTTTCTCTTCAGAGAAGCTTAAACTGCTTTTCCCTGGTAATAAATGGAAGTTTATGGCAGAACCAGAAATAAAACTAGGTCTTCCTTATGCCTCTATTTCCTATTGCAAGAGCAGCAGGAACCAACCGTAATTCCATTGTTCAGCCATTGCTCATACAATTATCTGTCTTTTTCTTTTTTAGACTGAGGGTGTGCTAGCATACGCAAGAGTCATGAGAACTTCCATGGGGAACTGCTTCCCAGGTGATCTGCACCTATGGTTTTTTCTGGCTGACAACACTCTGCTCGAGCCTCTTTCCCCC
>VWZL01003267.1:120839-147135 GCA_013396915.1 Stercorarius parasiticus
CGCTGCCCCGTCAGCCATGGCACAGCGATGCAGGCAGCCCCTGCCCAGTGCTGGGCAAGCCGAACTGCTGCAGTCACTCAACTGGATGGGCTTTTGCCTTTTTCAGCACCCTCGGAGAGCAAGGCAAACTCAAACAACTTGAATCACAGAATCATAGACTCATAGAATTGTCTAGGTTGGAAGGGACCTTTCAGATCATCAAGTCCAACAATCAACCTAACACCACCAAAACCACCACTGAACACATCCCTCAGCACCACATCTACACATCTTTTAAATACCTCCAGGAATGATGATTCCACCACTTCCCTGGGCAGCCTGTTCCAATGCTTGATAGCCCTTTCGGTGCAGAAATTTTTCCTAATATCCAATATAAACCTCCCCAGGCACAACTTGAGGCCATTTCCTCTTGTCTTATCGCTTGTTACGTGGGAAAAGAGACCGACCCCCACCTCTCTACAACCTCCTTTGCGTGGATCCCTTTGCATTTAAACTGCACCTGAGGAAGCCCTGGGACTGATGAGGAAACCTACAGCACATTCCAGCTGCTTCAAATACAGTAGCAACATCAAGAGCAGCCAATGCAAACACTGATTTTTTTCACTGCCCCTTCAAAAATAACTTCTTTTACAAGTTCTCTTTTACCACATGTAAGCTGAGCTATTTTCTCGGTTCTCATGAATGAAGGGCAACCTTGTAATTTGAGTAAGAGGAAGCCTGGAACTGCGCTCTCCCCAGAGACCTACAAACGAGTAAGAACCAAGCCACTGGTCCTCTCCTGCTTTGGGGCGAGGCAATATACAGCTTGGCTCCTTTCTGCAGGCGCTGAGCCAGGCAGTCTGGTCAGGAAAGCAGCAGGAGCCAGAATGAACTTCTGTTCCCCATGTCCCTCCAGGTGCTGCTTACAACGGGGAGTATCAGGTGAGCAGCCTCCGCACCTTCCTCTTCTGGGCTGAGGGCACAGTGCCCCTTTCTAGACCGGGCTAAAAGTATGTTATAGGCACCTACAGCAATATATATATACTGATATACACCGACTACCTGCTTGAAAAGTCTGACGTAGCAATGACAGCGAGTATGTTGAGTTAAATGGCAGGCTGTGCTCCTTGCCATTAGTGCATCAGTCGGCTGAAAAACACACAGCATACGCTTGTACGGATGGGGCTTTTCAAACAAACAATACATGTAACAATACACACCGTCATCACACCTTTACACTCCAACTCTGTCAATGGCAAACCACAGTTGGACATAGCCAGAATCTACATTTCATAGAATCACAGAATCATAGAATGGTTCATGTTGGAAGGGACCTTAAAGATCACCTAGTTCCAACCCCCCTGCCATGGGCAGGGACACCTCCCACTAGACCAGGCTGCTCAAAGCCCCATCCAGCCTGGCCTTGAACACTTCCAGGGATGGGGCATCCACAGCTTCCCTGGGCAACCTGTTCCAGTGCCTCACCACCCGCACAGTAAAGAATTTCTTCCTAATAACCAATCTAAACCTACCCTCCTTCAGTTTGAAACTGTTACCCCTCGTCCTATCACTCCACTCCCTGCTAAAGAGTCCCTCCCCGTCCTTCCTGTAGGCCCCCTTCAGATACTGGCAGGCTGCAATAAGGTCTCTCCGGAGCCTTCTCTTCTTCAGGCTGAACAACCCCAACTCTCTCAGCCTGTCCTCATAGCACAGGTGCTCCAGCCCTCAGATCATCTTTGTGGCTTTAAGTAACACTTGGTTAATTGAAGTAGTGCTTAACAAGGAGATATGAAGGAAGTTGCTGATGAATTAAGGTGATTCTCTCAAAGTTTTCCATTAGTATTTTGACACTTCATTTTGTTTTAGGGATAGGGTGATGGAGTACTGCACCACCGAGGTATGTTATCAAATCACACAGTTGGAATCAGTATTTGTTTTCAAAATATACATAGGAGCACAGAACTAGAGTAAGAATGCAAAGGAAAGGCGTTCAGCTTCTCTTAATTAGCCCGTGGAAGTTCCCACACAGCGCTGCCCCCAGTCCAGGAGATCTCTCGTGGACCTGTGGGATTTTGAGTTTTCCTAATGGTTTAAATCATATTTTTAAGAAGACTTTCTGCCTGCCTAGAACTTCATTACAATCTAAAAAGAGACTGGCAATGATGGCAAAAATAGCCTTATTTGCATTTCTAAAATTATTATTAATCTCAGCTTTTATTTCTCTGATTCTAATCAAGATTCAGCATCGTCTTTAATTAGAAAAATATGGGAGAGCCATATAATCCATCACCACAGATGACAGATTCATTTACCCATGCAAAATGGGTAAAAATTGGTAACATTTTCTATACACAAACTCTGCAATGATTTTTCACGTGTGCAAAGAACTGCAAAGCAGCAGAGGGAAAAGGAAAAAAAACAAACCTTCATCTATAATGCACTAACAAGCTGTCAATAAATTAGGCCCTGACCACTGAGATAATGGTTTCTAAATAGTGTGGGAATTAACTTAATTCTGCAGCAGTTTGTGCTCCTGCTTCACTCCTTGGAGTCCTCCTACCTGCTCAATGCTTTAATCCTGCAGTTACTTTTCCTTGTGGCCGCAGCCTGGAGTGACTAAAAGCAGAGGTAAGCTTAACAAAAGGTGCACAGCTCTTGCCTTAAGTCTGCATTACGACTAATTTAATTGCCCACACCTTTATTTCCTTAGGAAGCAAACAGCTCGTGGTTTATTGTACCATTCTGCCAAGAAGCGGAAGGATTCAGTCTCCCCCACTTTATCCAGAAACCTAGGGCTTTGTTAAGGGAAAAAATTAGCAGGTGAAGGGAAGGACAGGCTGCCTCCTGAGAAAAGGAAAAGGGGTTTCATTGGTTTCCAATAGGTAATTTTTCCAAAATCACAGACCCCCTGTATGACCTATTGGAATATTTAAGCAGAGAGAGAAATACGTGCAAGCTGCAAAGAGGGGGAAAAAAAAAAAAAGAGAGAGAGAGAAAGAGAAGGAAAATAGAAGGGGAAAAGAGAGCATGAAATGAGACAAAAAAGAGAAAGGAGAAAAATAGAAAAAAGAAAAATAGAAACGAAGAAGAAAAAGAAGAAGAAGAAAAGGAAGAAAAAGAAGGAAGAAGAAAAAGAAAAGAAAAAGAAAAAGAAAAAGAAAAAGAAAAAGAAAAAGAAAAAGAAGAAAAGGAAGAAAAGGAAAAGGAAGAAAAAGAAGAAGAAAAAGAAGAAGAAAAAAGAAAAAGAAAAAGATAGCCATCGCCTTCCAAACTCTCCATGCACAAGCTGCTCCGTGCGGAATTCATTGCGAACTCTGGCTGCTGGGACACTAAGAGAGCACAGCGAGGAAGGGCACAGCGGTAGCTGTTTCCTCTCCCCTTCCCCAGGGCTTCCCCTCGGGACGGCCATCGTTCAGAGGATGCTCTTTCAGCTGCTTTCTGCCATTGCTGGAGCACCCTGCTGAGCCGGTGTCACCGCTGTGCCAGGCCATGCTCCCTGCCCTCCGCAGCTTCCTCACTGGCAGCTGCTCCCGGTGGTGTTTGCGAGATGCAGATGCTCTTCATGTTCATTTCAAAAAGCAGCCTGCAGGCACTGCCACATCCGAGTAACAAACGCCTATCGCTCCCCTGACCTACCTCGAGCCACAGCGTTTTATTCAGAGTGTGAATTCTGTCTCTTCTGTTCACAGCTGCCCTGACAACACAAAGGAAATCCAGGTCTGGGATTTGTTTCTTGGCACCGTCCCGGTATTAACAGTTACTAATTTGAGTTGCCTTTGTCCCCACCCACGAGGGGTACATCTGTCCGTAGGTTGTCAGCTCGTGTTTGGTGACACTCTTGTACACTTGATAATTACTCGGTATGTCAACGGGAGTTCCCAGGCATTTCTGACTTCCCTGCTTGCGCAGTCCAGGAACTGAAACAGGTTTGTCTTCCTGCAAGACTTCTCTGCTTCCAGGGGAACGCAACACCATCTGCCTCTGCATGTTTTCATACAAAATCCTTTGTGATTTCTGAAGTTCAATCTGTGGACACAAGTGAGGCTAAAAACCTGCATTGTACCTGGAAACATGGGAACAGGGGGTCCTCCGCACCCAAATAAAGAGGACTCTGAAACCCAAATCCTTCGTGCTACAACTGGTGGCTTGTTTCAGAACTGGGAAATTAATCTCGTAACACGGCACGAGTTACTGGACCCAGCCACCAGAGCTGCAGGTGCAACATGTTCCAAGCAGGAGTATATACTTGAGAGAAAATTCCATTGGCACCGATTTTCCCGATGTCTAGTTCACAGCACAGAGAAAAAAATTAACAGTGTTAAGGAATTTATGTTCTAGTGAAGCTAAAATAAATGCACATTCAAGTTAGTGATTGCCCAAGTCTTACCCTATCAGAGCTTTTCTTTCTCTTTTCCAATGAAGGTCCCTAGTAAATAACAACGGACTCAAAACTGAATGGGACAAGTTTTCTGGCAATCTCAGAGGTTTGGCTGAGTTATTGCAGATTTACCCTGGTTTAACCAGCAGCGGAATTTGGCTGTTCGGAAGAAAATGTAAGAGAGCTGGAACAGGTAGAGCTTTTATATTGGGGCAGCTAAGGAAATAATGGAAATGACACCCAAACGCAAGCCCACCTAGTTTTCAAACAGGTTATACAACTTCATCCCAAGCAAATTATCTGATGAGAAAATAAATAGGAGACAAAGTACAAAAATTCAAGTTGTGTTTGATGCTGCTTTTACTTACACTGCTGTAAATCCACTCCAGCCAAAAATCTGACGTGTGACATAAGACAGGGGAGTATCCTGGGAAAAGTTACGTGTAACTTTTATAAATAAATAGTGTACTTTAACATACTGACAAGAAAAAAAAAAGGAAATAAGAATTAACTGAAGTAGAGCTTATGCTAATCTGCATTTAGGCAAGTGCTTTCACTGACGAATATTTCATGTTCCCAATAGCCAGGGCACCGTGAAATGAAAATATTCCCTCTTTCTTAGCCTTAGAAACATTTCCTAAACATTTTACCTTTGTGATAATCCATATAATTTTGTCTCTGCTTTATGATATGAACAAATATAACACTGTTTACTGATTGGAGGGATGACAAAGAAAAAACACCAATTACCCAGAAATCCCTAAGGGGGAGCATAAGCTTTTTTGTATGTATTTATTTCATTACAGCGTAAGTTGGAGTACATAAAAAGCTTTACCTATATATACTTCAAAAATTAAACTGTTAATACATCAGTTACACATATAATTCACCTGAATTGCAAAAAGTGTCTAAAGCATTTGCATTAGTTAATCTGTTGTAGTGGCAGCATCGACATTGTTATTTCATGATTTCACAAACTTGCCTAAGGTTTATCCACTAAGACTTCAAAGCAAAGCACAAGAGTCCTGCAAAAAGTAGCTTATTAAACACTGTGGTTGTTTGAGATGTATTGCAGGTGCAAAATGATAAGACTAACAACATAATTGGTAAAAACTCGGGCTATTTAAGAAATATTCAAAAAAAATGGTCCTGTAGCCATCACTGTCTCGAGTACCAATTCCAGTTTCCCTTCCCTGCTATTTCTTTGTTTCAACTGGATAGAAAGTAAGTATTTTTGACTCCTAATTCTCATCTCCTATCCCTGCGACCCACACTCCCATTTCTTCCCGTTGAGTAATTTATGAAAGTTAGAGAACCTCCAAAACAGCCTGCTGATCCCTAATAGTGATGGGTTCACTCCAGCAGCTCTTACTAGAGCATTGGGTGAGCCAAAACAAATGCAAAGTGGGTGATTATTGAGTGCACAATTTTACTGAGCTTTCGTGTCAACCTCTACTTTTAGTAGCAGTAATGTTAAAATAAGAATAGGTTCAGTAATCTACTAAATCTGTGGAACTACTACAAACTTGCATTAAATTATCTCAGAGTATGAGCTGAGGCAGTAAATATACTTAAATAAAAACATACTTTGCTACAATAGTACTCGGGCTCATACTGGTAATAGCTACACAGAGATGTTCTGTTAAATCCAGTGCAAATCTGGTGCACAGAATAATGGCAGACAGAAAGAAAAGAAATTAATTAAATCCTTGTTACTACAACTGCTCAGTGGTACCACCATTTCCCCTTCTTGTGCTTTCTTAAGTTTCCCAGGAGCAGTGCCACTGGAAAAAAAAAAAGCCCAAAGATACAATTCTGCCTAATTCTTCTGGGTTCATTCAAGTACAAAGCACTACACGTCACTCCAGACACAAAGAAAATCATGCCCGCACCACCGTTAAGCTTTGGGATAATGAAGGGTAAGACATCTACGGAGTGGTCAATGGAATGGATACCATAGAGCAGGAAAAGCAGGAATAGGCCACTCATGAATAGCGATAATCAGGATACAACACTCTGAGAGCCAATCAAACAGCACAGGAGAGTTACAGCTTTCATGTGAATAATTTATTCTTTTATCACTTTATATTTTACCAGGTACTTATTTACAAAGAATTTTTTTTGTGGACAGAATTTACATCAGCTACTGCACAATTTTATTCATTAATAGGGTATGATTAGCATCCTTCCCATGTTGCTTAACAGTGCCTGTTTTGAACAAATAGGGTTACTCTTTTGCCAATTACTCCTTTGACTTAGTTTCCAAGTGTAAACAGAATTTGTACAAATGCCTTTGCTGCAATTAAGATTTCTTTTTGCGGAACCAGTTAATAGATGGAAATAGTAAATCTCCGTCTGTTATTAGCATTTGCTAAGAAGGCTTGTTTCTTTATTCAAGCAGGGATTTAGCTTTAGATGCAATGAAGGCTTCAGGCATTTCCATGTTAGGCACTGCCATGCCTCTTTACCAAGGCGTCACCCCTGAGAAGAATCCAAATTGCCTGCTTGGCCTCCCAGTACAGCGCCTGGAGTCCCTCACCTCAGACCGGCAACCCAAAACAGAGAGCCTGACTCGAAAAGCTTTCCACAGAAGAAAACTTGCCCAGTCACACCAACTAAACGTGTCCTCAATTACCCACCCAGGAGCTGGAGCCTGGAAATCAACCCAGAACTCGGTGTGCGGGAGCCTATGTGTGCTTTTGGAGGATTTGCATGAGGTTCATACCTGAAAAAAAGCTGTAGGAGGTGGTCCCAATCCTCTTCTAAATAGCCATCTAGATTTGAGAACACACACACATGAACTGGGAGGCCCGAGTTCAGTCCTTACTCAGTTTAAGGGAATTCAAGCCTACGTCCTCCATCAAATGACCCTGAAAACAGGAGTACTCTAGGAAGGAGGAAGCAGGAAAATTATCATCTCCTGCATGTCCTATTAAAAGTGGGAGAAGGGGACTGTGAGATTCATGCAGAAGACAGCAGAGAGAACTATATCTCTCAAGCTAGTCTCAGAATGCTCAGTGAGAATGAGGGCTTGATTTCACCTATCTGGATCGTTTCTGAGATTTTTAGCCAATTAATGTATAATAGAAAAAGCATAAGTATTTAGAGATCTGGGATTAGCTCCAAGAGGTCCTTCAGTCCATTGCCAATCACGCAGTGGGAGATGCGGATTGAATCCTTGCAGGCTAAGAAAGTGAACACATATCTCCATGCTCCCATGCAAATACACTAGCCTTCAAGCTACTAGATAAAATAGCTCTGTTTTAAAAGCAAAACATACGTAAACAAAACTTGAGGGTGGCCTGGCCTTTTAGTTTGTACCATAAAACCACATTACACCTGTGGCTTCTGGGTATCGCATCGTCGTTTCAAAGGAGTTGAGGCAGTAGCAAGGTAGGTGCCCAACTGCTCAGAGGTGAGCAGATCTGAATGGGTGGAGGGGAACTGCTCAGCACCTCCGCACGCCAAGGGACAGTGGGCGCTCAGTTTAAGAAAAACTGGAGAGTTCTGAGATGCCAGTTTTGATCTTTAAGTGCCTCAAGTCTACCAAAATTCTGGTTTTAGTACCCAAGTTTGTTGGGTTGTTCGTTTTTTTTTGATACACCGAAGATATAACTGGGGGAAAAAACAACCCTCAGCAAACGTGCCTCAGGCTTACCAGGGAGGAAACAGAGGCCACAGAGTAGGAAATCTGGCTAGAAACATGCCTCTGCTGTCAGTCATCAGGCTGCGATTATGCAAAGAGTGTACAAAGGAAACAGGTTTGACAGACAGCTACTAATGAAGACCAGACTCTGCCCTCACTTAGACTATGTAAACACCGAAAGCGGGTAAGCGCTTGATTCAACCTTTTTTAACAATAGGAGCTAGCAAAAATACAGACCACTGCAGGTTTGTAGAATGCTCACTACAGTAAAGATTATTTCCAAATGCACTTCTTCATGGTGTAGAGCAACATTGGGAGAAAGGATGTTTCATTCTTTCCCAAAAGCCTGTGGCATATTTTCACAGCTTAAATCGTGGGGACTTCCCAAAACTCATTTAGAAGCATTTTCATGCATTAGCAGGAATGAAAATGCTTAATTACTGCTTAATTAATAGGAATGCAAAAGCTGGCTTGATTCCTTACTATGCTGTAGTATAGGAACTATACTACATAATACTTTGAACTACAAAATCATATTGTATTGCAAAATAAAACAGATATTTCTTTTGTGTTCCTGGTGACTCTACTAATTCAAAATCTGGCCTAACGCTTATGTCTTTAGTTTTACAGCTTGAAATACTTTCTACAGTTAACATTAAAATGATGCTGAAGGCAAACACGTAATTTTTCTTTCCTGCTCAAGCTACAATGGTGTAATTTAATTTAGAGTCAACATTTCCAAGGATTCTTGTCTGAGAATTAAGTCCAGCATTCAGTGAAAAAAATCAATTTCTTTGTGAATCACTAACGAATATGCCATCTGTGGTATTAAATTCCACTACACCAAACTCTACTGAGGCTAAGATAAGCATCGCACTCTGCAGGCCTTCATCTCCTACCTGGCTGATGTTTTAATTAGCTCACTAGGGAATAGGCTTGCTCGGCTAAGAACTTTTAGGACTGGATCACTGTTTTCTACAGGATGGCTAACCAGATCAGCTGCATTAAAACCCTGTGCAAGACAGATGGAGAAAAGGAAAAATAAAAAACATGAAAGCGAAGGAAAGAAGTATCTATAAGCTCCACTATTCTCTTTTGTGAAGATGGTGTCTCTTAGGACAGAGCCTGCTGCCTTCCTTTGGAACTATCAATAACATATAACAGTGCTAGTGTCCTGTTTAACAGAAACATCTAAATAAAACATAAGAAGATCTGCTTTCTTTGATGTAAGGTCCCTATATCTTTCTAAAATATGAATCTATACTAGAGCTTTGAGTATAAACAAATCCCTTACACAGTCCATGCCAGTTCCAGGCTGAATTACCAATAGCAAAAACACTGGTTCTTTTTTTTTTTCAGAAAAGGTTTCTCAGTGATTTACCATAAAGATAAAACATTTGCCTTGCCTACCGATATTTTTTATATAAAATGTATAAAATAAATGCATGTGCCCTTTTCAATATAGTCTGTCTGCGTAGATGTTTTACACTTTTCCAGTTCTGAGTAACATGACAAAAAGTATGCTCCAACTTCCCACAGACGGGAAGAAGCTTTGTAGGGTTTTGTCTCGTTAGGATGCTGCTCCACAAACAGTGCTCTCGGGCAGTTCAGAATCCCATTGACAGCGTACGCCATCAGCACATATTGCAATTAACAAGGACTTATTGGTTACAGCAACTGTTAGATTGAAATAAATAAAGCAATCTCTCAATCAAAAGACAGGGAAATAACATCATGCTAGTGCACAATACAATCAACATGTGTAGCGCATTCCTATTTTCCACGTCCTCCTTTGATGGTCTTGCACTAAGTTGGAAAAGCCTCTTGCCACAGGATACTGAAATACAGTGAAACATTTAAGCTGTCTGCAGTCAGTTTCAAGGAATTTACATTTGGTTTAGGTTAATTTTCCTTGACCTGCAGTTAATTAAAGAGCAGCTGAAGTACAAAATATTTCCCCCAACTCTAGCGGCATACATGGTCATGTCAATTGGTTGCAGTTTGAACAGCTTCAGTTCATTTTTGTTATAATTTTAAATCTCTGATAAAAAAGGTAATAAAATGATGTCTTTTTATACAGAAATCATTGCCTTTTTCAGATAAAGAACATAACAACATTTCATATCTGCTATAACATGCCACATTTTAAAAAGGTAGCTTGCCTTTTTTTTGTTTTGTATTCCAAATACGAACATGTGGCACACGTTTGTGTTGCTTAAAACTTAAAGTCTGGTATCTGTTAAATCATTCATTGTAGTTGAAATTCCTGAGACCACACAGTGCCATGCCTTCCTTAAACTATCTATTGCACCAGAAATGAAAGGCTGTGATGGAGATGTTCCTCCTATACTTTTCTAACACCGGAAATTGTTGGTTTAACATAAAAACAAATGCAGCTAAACTATGTTGCCAGCAGTGTTTATCCCTCCGTATCATCCCAGAGAGAAAGAAAACAAATGGCAGAAAAGGCTCCAGCCCAGATTGTGACTATGGGTAAATACATGACCAACACTTAACAGTAACGTCCCATTACGACACTGTTGTCAGGAATTTTTTAAAATTCAGGTGTAAAAAAAGTTTTTCTCATATCAGGAATTGGCACAAACATAATCCAGAGATTATCCTTTATAGCAGCTTTCCCTTTCATGTGCTTGCCTTTTCACACAAAGCCCAGCAAACACCAGAAGAATTACAACTGAGTTACAACCAAGTGGCTCCAGCTCGACATCTTGGGAGCGGAGAGGAGGAAAAGGGGAGCCCCTTCTCTCTGCAGACACGCCAGAGAAGCTCCCCTCTGTAGGGGGGAGTTTGTGGGTCCCCCACAGCTGCAATCCAGCTCCCCATTCGGGAAGCCAGAGCCAGGCTGGCCACCTCACAGCGGGAGGGAGCCCTCCTGGTCCCCCGCTTTGTCCAGCCTCTCAGGCAGGGTGAGCACAAAGGGTAGGAGCACACCCCTGGCATCCAAGGGAGCTTTAAGAAGCTCCCCGTCAAAGCTGCCCTTGAGCCCGCCATCCGCTTCCACCTCGCCATCCTGGGCTAGGCTGAAGCGGAGGGTGCCGGTCCGGTTGACGCAGTAGATGGTGTTCCCCAAGGGGGCACAGCGGAAGGGCTGCATGGGGCCACCACTGGGCCGCAGGCTGGCACACTGGCTCCAGCGCTTGGCCACCGTGTTGTACCGGAAAACTTCAACACCACCACCAGTCCCACCGCCTGGGCCCTGCTCCCCACCACGGCCGCTGCTCACGTCAAAGCGGTAGATGAAGCTCTTGAAGGCCACCATGTCAGCAGAGCGCCGGCGGCTGCTGTTGTAAGGGCACTCCTGCCACTCATCACGCTTGGGGTCATACTTGAGCAGGCGGTAGAAGAGGGAGCCCCCTGACACATAGATCTCCCCGTTGCAGGTGGTGGCCTCATGAGCCACAGCAAAGGCGCCCTTGGGCAGGGGTGCCACAGGGCTCCAGCGGTCGGCTCGTGGGTCATACCTCTCCACGGTGAAGAGGCACTCACCCCCTACGGCATAGAGGTAACCGTCCAGGGCCAGCAGCTTGAGCTGCGAGCGGGGCTGAACCAGTGGCCGCACCTGGCTCCAGGTGTCGGTGAGGGGGTTGTAGCAGAAGACCTTGTCGGAGAGGCGTGCCCGGGGCTCACTGCCCGCTGTCCCCGCTGCAATGCCCCCTGCCAGGAAGAGGTAGTTGTGGAGGACACACATGGCGCAGCCCTTGGCGTTGGCCTCCTCGGGCAGGCGTGTCAACACCCTCCACTCACCGCTGGACTCCTGGTAGCAGTGGATGAGGGAGCCACTTTCCTCCAGTGACACCACAGAGGAGGGGCTCTGCGGCCGGCTGCTCTCGCGGCTCTGTGGCCGGCTGCCACCACCCGGCCGCTCAAAGGCATCGCTGACCTCGGCTACCAGCAAGCAAGGCCGGCCAGCCTCCATGCGCCGCTGCAGGATGAGGTCCCGCTCAGTGCCACTGAGGCGGCCATAGACGCTGGGCTCCCGCAGCACCTCCAGGTAGTGGTCACTCATGAAGCGGTAGGCGGCCTCCCGCAGCTCCGCCAGCCGCTGCTTCTTGGCCAGGCAGAGGAGCTGGTAGCAGTTGTCGAGGCGGAGCTGGGCGCGCATGGCCTCAGCGGCACAGTGCAGGGCACAAGGCATCTGGAGGACGCGGGCGCCGCTCACCACCTCAGCCAAATTGTCATGCCGCACCTCGCCCATGCGGGCCGTGTACACGTAGTCGATGAGGAGCCGCAGGGCCCCGTAGCTCACCCCTTTCACCCGCAGGACGTCCCGAGAGGCGCGGGCACGAAAGTAGTCACTCTTGGCCGCCAGCACCGACTTGTGCGCACGGATGCGACGCCCCGACACCTCGATCACCAGGTCAGGCTCCTCTGCCGGTCGCTCCCGCGTCCCCACCGCCTCCTCTCCCTCCTCCTCCTCCGGCTGGCAGGCGGCGTTGTTGATCTCCCACTGGCTCTCCACCACCCGTCCACCGCCGGTGGGCGGCCGCGGCTCGGCGGCGCTGGCGCTGAAGCAGAGGGAGGAGCTGAAGCCGCAGGGGGCGGCCGGGGTGGGCGGTGGAGGCGGCGGCGGGGCGCCGGGACCGGCCCCGCTCTCCTCCTCCGCCACCGCGCCGCTGCCCTCCATGGAGCCGCGCTAGCTGGGCCGGCGCCGCGCAGCGCCCCTGCGGGGGGCTCCCGGCCGCAGCCGAAGGGCCATCACCTGCGGGGGAGACCGGACAGCGCTCAGCTTCCACCGCCGGGACACCAGCTCCCCCCGCCAGGCTCACCGCCCCCCACCGCCCTTCTGCTGCTTAATATTGCCAGCCGCTGCTGGCAGGCGGGGCGGTCCCTGGTGTCCGGGGATAAACCCCCGCTTCTCCCTTCCCGGGAGGATGCATCCCGCGGCTCTGCCACCTGCCGCAGCCCCGGGGGTGACTGCAATAGCTTAGCCCCCCCCAAAATCTGACCTCTTTCTGGAGGGGGGAGGTGTCGCCCCGGTGAGCACCTCAACAGCCTGAAAAGCAATTCTGGTTTTCCTGCTGCTACGCACAAATTTTACGCAGTTTGCACCATGGCAACTGGTCCCTACACTGTGCTGGGCAATGAGGGAAAACGTCCTTTAAATGCAGATATTTGTCATAATTTATTCACCTTGTGCAACTATTTCAGGGGAAGGTCATGGTTGCAATCTATTCTGGAAGGAGATTCAGCACTAGCCAAGTTTTCCTTTACGTGACCTTCGCGAAGGTTTCTTCATATCACCACTCCTCATGTGCATTCCCCCTGTTTAAAAGAAAGTGTAAAAAGTTGACCAGTTTTAAAATGGATAAATTCTCGCTTCACTCAGCAGTTTGGGGCTCTTTGAGTTGATTTCCTTTAATAGGATATCTATAGTATTCTAAAGTGACCAGAAGCATGGTAATAGCTTCCAATTGTTTACAAAACACATCCAAGGAATTTTTTTTTGTTGTTAATGAGCAAAGCAATCTGACATGCATCTAACAGCACATGTAGCTGTAATGCGTTAGCGAGATGCAAGTCAGACTTCATAGGGACTGGTTCATGTCTGCAAGATTTATGGCTTCTGTTAATAAAAAGTAGAAGCGAGCAAAAAATCACAATGGATAATTAGAACATGAAGTTTCTTCTGGGAAAATGGCAGGCCACAGGGCACGGCTGTAAGTAGGTTAGTCCCCGTCAGCACAATCACCACCCAGTTGTATCTTCATTTCACAAATGTAGTTTTTAGAATTTAACAACGTGGTGTTTGTTTGCCTCATGTTTGTTTATGAACTTCCCAGGCTCGGTTTAAGTTTTGATGAATGATGCATGAAAATTGTCCAAATGTCCTTATTTTCATTTAATAAGTATCTGCAGCTCTGATTCTATTTTTAAGGAGGTTATTAATTTCCATGGAAATCCCCATTGGCAGGTTTTTCACAGTCCTCAAGGAACACTCATTTCTATGTAAAATATGCCTTGTGACTTCCTTTCAGCAGAGATGATTTATTTACCCTATTAAATTAATATTAGGAAAATCTAACTTTTTTATTTTTTTTAGTGAAAGCATAATTGGTAGGTGACATTGTCTGGAAACTCCTGACAGACATGAAACCTAGAAGCCCATACTTGAGCAAGCAAACTTCACTTAAATTATAGGATCAGTCTTGTCTTACGGGTTTTTATTTTGAGCACTTGCCCTGTGAAGGACTTTCTACTACATTTGATCACATTCAGTTAGACAATAAATCAATACTGAGGTTTGATTTCTGGATAGTTGAACCTTTGAGACCATAACAAGGTTTCAACAGCATTTGAAAACTCTTTACTAGAATGAGTAGATTTCACAAACTTTGTATTTCTCATCTGGGTGTTTAAAAATCTGTCACTGAGGAACTTTCTACGACATTTTATGAACTTTGGATAGCCTTAGTGGCAAATTTCCTGAGGTCCAGACCCAAACTCAGTAGGTTAGGCTTTACTGACTTTTCTGCAGCTTTAACTAGAGAAGGAGAAATGCAGTGATCTGTCTGTACACTCGGTGTGTCTGTAGAAGATATATTGATTAATTAATAATTTAAACTGGTCAGCATCCCTATCAATGTGATTTTGTTTTTCAGTGAGTCTTCACAGTACTGAATTCACTATGTAACCATTTTTTATTCTGATTTATTATGCTGTAGACATTGAGATTAATCTACTTTCTGCTCCAGGCCTTCCAGATCCCTGATGATCAGCCTTATTTGAGAGCAGCTACTGTAACTTACACTGGCAAAATGACAAAGGTCAAAAGGAGATGGTTAGAAAAACACCTAGAACGTCGAGATCTGATGTACTGTTACATTAAGAAAATGGCTTCCAGTATATAATTTGTAAATAAGTAATTGAAACATTTTGTGTCTCCTCTGCTCTTTCTTGGGCTGATTGCCCTGATATTCAACCTTTATCTTGCTACAGTTCTGGATAGCTTGATGTCCTCAATCATGACCATTCAAAGGGTGCTAATATACTTTTCCCCGTTGCTCTAAATATTACGATCTTTTCTGGATCCAGACACACCACACTTCCGAAACCAATTCTATTTATGTTCCCCCTCTACAAGAAAGAATGAGTAGATTCAGATAGTTTCAAGCTCTCCATCTACTGCTTGATTTTGCAAGTGAAACTATAAAGTAAGAATGAAAGAGTATGCTACCAAAAATAAAAAGTGTGGGTGTCTAAATGTGAGAAGTCAAAAACAGTCACTGAATACCAATAATATCTCCATATGGTAAATGTATTTCCCGCATCATGTCTCGAAGGAAAATCACCAATTAGAATATTCAAAGTTGTTAAAAACAGCATCCAGAAAAAGTGATCTTTTCAACTTTCTTGGCTAATGAAAATAAAAAGGGTGAGAGCCTCCTCAAGACAGTAATCATACCTTTCCCCATAGTCAGATGTATCTGCTTGGCTTAGAAGTTTGACTTGACACTGAGATGTTACTGAGAAAGAAGCTGCCACCCACCATAGTCCTAGCAAACACCTGTGTTAGCGTCCTCTTGAGGAATCACAAGGAGGAAGAAGGACTTGCTAGCAGCAGAATTCTGAAGAATATTGTTTTCTGGTATATTTATAGCTGTCTACCAAAAATATTTTTAAATTCATGCTGGGCATGAGGAGGATTTGAATCAAAGTATCACATGCAATTTAGGCAACAAGGGACTCTACAGGGAAGCCGAAGACTTAGAAAAGCTAAAAGAGACTTTGGAGAACTTTGTCAATGATAGAGCAATGACTGCTCCAGCAATCTCAGTGTCTGAAAACAAAGTATAAGGATTACACAAAGATGAAGCTGAAAAAACAATTCAGAGAAGTTGTGGAACCTTCCCATTATTGAGCAACACGACCGATCCGAGTTAAAAGGTCATGGATTTAGTACAAAAGAGGAAGAAGCTGAAAGGGGCTGATGGAAATAAAATACTGAACTCGTTCTTCATTTTTTTCTTATTTAGGGTGATCAAAGAGTTGTATTGCTGTTCTGGCAACACAGAACATTCAAAAATTACAGAATCGCAAAAGATACTTGATAGCTGTGCTGATTCAAAAGGATCTGAGCTCCTAACGATCTAATTTGGCTTAAAACAGACTTGGTTTTAGCACTTTTTCAAAGGTGGATAGGTACTGGAAAAGGAAGCAAGCTGTTTAGAGTACATGGCACCTGATATCACCTTATATACTGGAGACTTTTAAATCAGAAGCTGAATTACTTGGACTAAAACTGTTTTCATTATCATGGGTTTGGTCTAGGGATGATGTAATCTTAATGGACAAGAGGAACTGCCAACAAACATGAACTGTATTTACAGACTTGGCAATGACACACTTACAATATCCTGGCCGTGTGCCCCCAACCTCAGATGCTGTGCGACATTGCTCAAGTAACAGCACAGATAAGAAGGCAGAGGAACTGTAATGAAGAACTGCAGGTAAAGTTTCCTAGCACTGTATTCATTTGGCAGTTCTTGTGATAAAATCCAATTAAATGCTTGTTTTGCATTGTTCTCCCTCTATTTTTTTTTGTGCAGTACCAATAACCTTTGACCGAAACCCTGTCCTCTATCAAGACCCAATTTCTCTGGGGAATATGCGCATGTGGGAGGAACTGGGTTATTGCTTTCCAGTTCACAAATGGAAACCGCTCTGACTCAGTCCCAGGGTAAATAAAGGCAGTGCTTTCCCTATCATCCCTATCATAAGCAACTCTAATTTACATAAGCAGGCTATCCTCCCCAAGAGACACTACACCAGTTCAGAACTGACAGAATGCCATTCTGCTCCACCTTAGTCCAGGAAATGCTTTTGTAAAAACTTGTACTGCCAAATTTTACCCCAGTAGAGAATTCCCTCAGGATAGGGGCGTCATCTGATTGAGATGATTAAGGAGTCCAAAGAGGCAGGATCATCAAAAGACAGAAAACATCCCTTGTATTTAGTTTAAAAAGTAAAAGATGACTGTTAAAAGTAGAACTGGCCAGCATGAAGACATCCAGCTCAAGCCCAGAAGGCAAAACCTTTTGGAGGGCAGAGTCAAGTGTAGAGAGGTTTGCATATTTATAAAAATGATCTGTTACACTCCTGCTCATTGAGCTCAAAATTGAGGTTACAATGCAATCCTAGTGTCTTGCCCTGCCTACTGTATTTTGTAGTGTTGTACCCACACTCAAGTTGCCTATGCAGCTTTCTTGTGACCTCTCAAGGTGTTGCAATTTTCTCATAATATATAATGGAGGTATGAATGCTTTTATTTCATAACTACAAAATTTTCATACAACCATGAAGAAAAATAAAAAACTAAGAAATGTAGCTTATGATGACAGACCACACAAGAAACATGTGGGCAGCAGTTCCTCATCAGAAACTCAGAGGAAGAAAAGGCTCTGTGTGTCTGGGCAGGGAGGAAAAGAGAGAGGAAGTAAGTCATAATAAAAATATTATCAAAATCCTGATTAAATCGATATTATAGCTCGCAAATCTAAACTAAAAAAATACAACTTCTAAACAGTTGTCATGACCAGAGAAAATGATTCCTAACAGTGATACCCATTAAGACAACCATTCTCTAAAAAGGAAACTATCTTGTTGAGCTCCTTCCAGTTTAGACTCTTCAGAACTAGTTAGGGAGGAGCCGTGTCTCTCAGGAGTTCTCACACCAAAAAGGAAATAACACTCCCACAAAAGCAAAATCTAGCAAAGGTCAAGTGCAAGTCATCTCCAATATCTCTTAGAAGAAAGAAAGTCTAACAGAAAAAGAACAGTCAGAAACAATGTTTTGAGTGATTACAACACCTTTGGGGAAAACTCCAGGGCTAACGTGATGTCTTCATCACTAATGCACTACAGATCAGGAGATAATGGCATGCCAATACCATACTGAATATAACAAAACTTTTTTTATGGAGAACTGCTGCTAGTTCTAGAAATGGCCTTGTAATTACAGTTCTAGATATAAGGTGAAAGCATGTGGTTATGTCTGTGGTAAATTGAAGTTTGGCTACTTTCATCATATCTGGACACAGCTAACACTACATTAGATGAACAGCTGTAGATAACATACCAGCATAGTGCTACAGCTGAAAGGATGAATGCAGTCCTTGAACGTGTGTACTGGGAAATATGGAGCAACAGTAGGGAAAAGGTTACCTTTCATCTATAGCATTAGTAGGTTTGCAGTGGAACATGATGGATGGATGGATGGATGGATGGATGACCCTTCAGTGAGAGACTCACAACAGCACTCTGCAACCAGATACAAGCTTACTCTGTCTCCACACCGTGTATGTCAGTCTCAAGCCAACTCCCAAGCAAAAAGGCCCCTAGCTTAGGCACCACTTCACAGCCACACTTCCATGGCTTTGGAGAGAAGGTGGCTTGTGCTGGTAGCTTGGAGAACAGGTAGAGCAAGCCTTAGTCAGCCTGAGAAATGCAGTGCTGACGCTTCTTCAGGGATTGGTATGTTTGCTCCGTGACTTGATGACTGCGCATAAGTGTAAGCACATGAAAATTCTGCATACTGATGGCCGCCTTAGGCTGATGGAGAGAGTCCTAAACAAACCAAGGAGTGGAAGCATAAACAAAGCAAAATATTTACACTACTGGGTGGGGGGAAGACTACCACAGCATATTCTGGATACTGAAAGTTTACATTAATTGATGGGGAGAGTGAGGAATGGGCTCAAGGAAGGGAAATCTATTGAAGGTGACCAAATACATACTAAACATTAGAACTGCATCCAGCTTAGGAGGATCCCGAGTTGGAAAATGGTTAGACTACTAATACTCAAAGATAAAGTAGTATCCCATGGGAAAATATGCATTTTTACCCTGCTACACGCCTCTTTCAATACTGGATTATGGTCCATGTGGGAGGCAGGATGCTGAGCTAGCTGGACATTTGATCTGACATGGGAAGACCTTTATTCTGATGTGATGAAGGAGATCTGGAATGTGTACATTGCTGGAAGGAACTTGAGAGTCCGGGGGGAATGAAATTTGACAGAAGCAGACTAGTTGATCTAGTGATCCTTTCTGACCTAAGTTCTGGAAATTGCCATACACTGGGAATACTGACATCGAGCAAAGCATCAGCCTGTGATGATGAAAAGCCTCATCTGAGCATTACTGTGATTAGCTGCTGTAATGTTGATTGCAGAAATGCTTTTCAGCCAGCATTAAACTGTTGTCAACAAACAAATAATTGTAAACGTGTTCAAAGTCTCTGAGAACACGGTGGCAATGTTGGTACTAATAAAGGAGCAGAATATCCACTGAGAAGCCAAGTCAAGCAAACCAGCAGATTTCTTCAGCTAGATTTGTGAAAATAAAAGAAGAGTCAGGCTTGGTTTTGCATTCCAGAAAAGCATTTGATCCCCATGAATGTACTGCATTCTTGCAACACACCTGCTATGCATTGCATTTAATACAGAAGATAGGCCAATATAATTGGAGGAAATAAAATTCCTTGCTTAAGATAAAACTCGATTTTGCTTTTAATATCATTATGGAAAGGACATACAGATTAAGGAACTCAAAGCACCAGAAATCTGCCAAAGTATGTCATCATTGTGCTTGAGAAAGATAGAATGTGAGAAGTAACAGTAGACTTTGAAGGAAAGCCAACAGAGTCCCATTCTTCTGAGACTTATGCCTAGGAAAAGAAAGTAAAAGGAAAACTTCTAGAGGAGGGAATAATGAAACCGCTTATTTTTCCAGATAAACTCGAAATCAGGTACTTAAGAGGAAAAAGTCCCGCTTTTAAAGACTGAACAGGCTCACTGATTTCTTGACAAATTAAGTAAGTGATGCTTAAAAAGGCAGAGGTCCTTCAGATACATGGTGAATGGTACCCTTGTCATTTTTGGAGATCATATATTGTTTCTTTGCCCAGATACTTTTTCAAACTTAAGGTTTACAGTAATTCCAGCCACAGATAAAAATTACACTACATCTAGTTAGATTTACAAAATAGTTCCAGGTTTCTGCAGACATTATCTCTACACAGACTTTGAACTGGATTCAAAGATGAAGAGACGTGCTGCTGTGCTAAACATGGCAAAGGCTGACTTTGAGGGCAGTTTTATCTGGCAGATGGCAGTGCAACAGAGAGATAAGACCTAAGACAGCCATATCAGATAGCAAAAAAGCCTCCAGAATGACAGTCCAATCTGAAAGGAGGATAAGAATTAGCTTGCCCAGACTTCTCTCTGCCATGGCAGAAGTGCTACTGGTAAAGTTTGCTGTTGGGCCTATAACTGTGAACTATTAGGTGACTCATGGGAGTCTGCCTTCTTTTATTTATTATTTCATGGAAACCAGGCCAAAGTGGAGAGACATGGGGCAGGCCTGAGGCCATATTCCTACACAGAATTGATCTGTGTGTGGGATGCACCTCCTAGTTCTCCTGCAAGGGCAGAGACGGATGTTGTGTGTCTGAGCTGTACAGTACTGCTCATCTACCTGTAACCAGCTCCTGGAATGGAATCTGGAACACATGGACAGGTTCTGTACCCATACGCATCATGTGGCTATAGTCAGATGCCAATTGATTCGGATCCTCAAAAACCAGCATGTGAGAGCTACCAAGGGCTAGCTAGTAGAAAAATACCAGAGACTATGGTGATGAAGTGCTTAACTTGTGCGATCAGAAGGTGTTAGTTCTTGTTTTGGGTACCTCAGCCCAGAATCCTCTTAAAAGTAAATCTAAATTATTTTAAGCCCCATGGGAAACTTGCCGCTGCTCCTTCCTTGGTCTGACAAGATTAAGACCCCCAAATGTCAACGGAGTGCCCAAATCATCAAGCCCATGAGAGAAGGGTTACTGTCCTTCAGACTAAAGCTGTATTACTTTTCACAGAAATAGAAACAATAAAAAAATGTTACTGAGGGGGAGAAAGAAGAACCCTGGGTTCTGTTCTCTGATGAAAGGGAACTTTCCATACTTCTTCCTGTTGCCTTTGGTGTGGCAGGGCTCAGTTATATGCCTGGAGATCCAAGCCATCTCGGCTTGTGCTAGGATTGAAAAACCCTTTTGCTGATCTCAAAGCAGAAACACATGCTAGAGTCATAGGTACTTCTGTGGCAAGACTTTACTATCAGAAATACCTGTAGGCTGTCAGCACAGATTTCAGCATGCAATGGGAATGTTTTTAGCAGCAACTATGTAACTGAGGGCTTAACAAAATATGAGGACACTCCATGTGGTCATCGGAACTAAACAGGGGAAGAGGAGAAAATTGAGCGTAATGCATGCTATTGCATTACTAGAAGGCAACAGTCGCTGGCCAGTCAGAGACAGAAATAAAATAGGCTTCTATTAAAATAATCTTATTTCCATGGCCTGACACTTTCTGCATTGGATGCATAACATTTTTTACTGTAATGTGAATTTCATATGCTGAGCCTGGGTGTTCAGACAAAGGCTTCCCGGCTGCACCAATTTCTCTGACTACACCCAACTTTTGCATTTATAATTTAGTGCAAACAATTCAATATCTCTCACAATATTTTTTTTTCCATTTAACAGGGCAGACAGGATACAGTTAAGGTGCCTGAATTTAAGGGACAGAAAAGACTGCCTGGTTATCTAATCTTATTCCTGCAAGAACAGGCGAAAGAATTTTAGTCATGTACCAAGCCAATAACTCCTGGCTGAATTAGGTCAAAGCATTGTTCTGCTCAAATCATCCGTCTCACATCTATATGGCTTCTCTGTTTTGGCCAATGACCTTGATGGAAAATCAGGTGTCAAATGGATCATCTTGGACACCTTGAAGAAATATACACGCTACTTTTCACTTTGGCCTTCACTTGTTCGTCTTCTACAGTTTTATATCTGCTGACTTGGCAGCATTCTGTTTTGCCAAAGTGATCCATTCTCTTTCTCAAGAGACATACAGACTGGCAGCACAACTGTGTGCCTCAGGACTGTCCCATCTGCTTTTGGACTTCCTCACACGGAGGAGAAGTAAAGATTGTAGTATGGCTGACTAACCTGATTCAAACATGTCCTTTTCAAGTGCTACAGGATAAAAGCTTGTTAATGCATGCAATGAAATTTGCATCATGTGTGACAGTCGTGGTGCTATTCTTGCATTTGTTAGGTAGAAATTTGGGCAGAGCTGAACAGACTCAGGACCTGGAGTAAGAACTAAGACCTTCAAAGAGGCAGAGAGGTGTTTGATTTTATGGTTATGATTTGGGAGGTGTGAGAAGAAGCACAGATTCAGGGGTCCTGGTTTGTGGTTCTTGACCATTTTGAGATTTTGGTATTTCACTTATAAGTCTAAAATTTGGTTGCTTCTGACGAGGGAGAGATTTTAGATACACATCAACAACATCTCCTCAAAGCAGATACTGAGGCTTTTCAGCCACTGTACTCTGAAAAGTTGCCTGATTTTGGGGGTGCAATAGAAGTATTTATTTCCCCATAAGGCTGCAAGAGGTCTTGGCAGAGATACTGTCCCAGGCATTGGGCTAACAATCTAATAGAACCTTGTAACTCTGTTGCCCATCATAAAGGCCTTCTGGTCTTCCGTCACAGAGAATGAGTGGTATAGGCCTCGTTCTGAGCAACCAGATGCAGCACCGGTGAATTTTATCATATGAATGCAACACGAACATTCTTTGCCCTCCTTTTCCTATGTAAAACTTCTTGGGACGCATGGCACTAACTCCAAAGCTCACAAAGCAATACATTCAAATGACATTTACTTTATTGTTTCTGCATCTGCTGTAAAAACAAATTCCTTCAGGACTCTATTATCAGTTGTTATTAAACAAGAAATACGTTGTCTGTGTACTGCCCACTTCCACGGCTTTGGAGAGAACAAGGCTTGTGCTAGTAGCCTGCAGTTAGAAACTTCCACCTCAGTTTCACAGAGCTTTTTAATAAGGCCAAAGTCTGACATCACTTTAAATCCTATCCCTTTTGTAATCACGGGAAAATTTCCATTAACTTCACGAGCGTCTGGATTTCCTACACTGAACATACAAATGTGTACAGTAGCTTTTTTTGAACTGAGGCAACGTGGGGAGTTGCAGTAAAGAAGAGATGAAAGAAAGCTACAGGATAAGAGCAGAGCTCTCCCATGAAGAGATTTGTCTTTGACTGATGGAATCAGAACGTCTGTTGTTCGCATGCCATTCCTGTAGCAAAGGGTTGGCTTTTGGTTCTTACTGTCTAACACTTTAAAATATGGGTCGCAGGAATAATAGTTTATCTCCAGAGCTTAGGGCCTGTTCTTCCAATCTACTTACAAGAGAGGGAAAGAGGAAAGCAGAACTGCTTCCAAAAAAAAAAAGTAATAAAAATTATTGCAGATCTCTGACACGTTGACAGTCTGAAATGATTCATAAGTCCAGGAGCCTTCCATCAGTTAGAAATTCACATGCAAAGCTTACTCTGCTCCTTAAATACTCCTGGATGAATCAGTGTCCAGAAAAACAACAAACAGCTTGTGCTAATCTGTGAATGTGTACATGTAAAATAACTTCAATACTATTAATTAATGCAAATCATGTTGTGACAGACAACATAACAGCATGGAAGCTGCTTGTCCAACTTATGTGGATTTGTATGGAAAGGTTGTGGTTTCTGGCGTGTTTCCGAGTGAATTAAAAAAGGCTGTCAACCCATCTGTTTTAGCCAGAGGCATAGCAATGGCAGCTCAAGAAACATCGCACCTGAAAAGGATTTATGTGACACATCTTTCTTCTCCCTCTGACACACAGTGCAAAATCTGTAGAACTACTGGATTTTTTTTTCCAGTTTGTTTTGCATTAAATAAACTGACTTAACCGATCATGAATTCCTGCCATCCTCACTGATGAGGTATAAGAAACTGGGAAGTACCAAATGTGCAGTGCAGAACAAAGGACCTGGCCAACTCTTTTTTGCATTAACACTCAATCACCCATGTACAATACTGACCCAGCCTTGTAATTGTTTCAAAGCCAAAATTGCTGGTTAGCTTCCAAGGAGCTTTTTAGGATGAGGACAGAGAAAAGACTACAGAATTGTCAACACTGTCTAAGGAAAACACAGCACGTATGGTGCCGATCCTGCAGAGACTTACATGCAGATTTATATGCTCTGTGTCACAGGACTAGCCCCACTCATAACGCCAATATCTACATACATAAACTGAGTGTTTGCTTAATTAACTGCAGGAGGAAGGCAAAATCTCTCTCCATTCACCGTATTGTCACGTGGTTACAAGTGCTGGCACAAGGAAGTGGGCAGGAATGTATGGCCTGGGCTCAGGAAGGAGCAGGGTCCCTTCCCGCTCAGTGACAGCTCAGTCATAGATCAGGTTAAACTGGTTGTCAAACCCTGAACTGCTATAAAGTAATTCTTCTTCAGTGAAAGGAACTAATCACGCCTGTTCTCTTACAAAACACTGAGACCAAAAATGAAGCAGAAAGAACAGATGAGAATAATACCATTGAAAAGTAAGAGAGCAGATATTAAAAATGTCATGTCCTGAGAAGGCCAATGAGATCAAACACAATGAAAATGAGCTCATTTTTTAAATGGGTATTTCCAAGCTTTTCAGCTTCTGTTCACAGGAAAGAAACAGCCTCCTAACTGCAATGCTGCAGAATCTCAGTAGGGATAAACAGCAAAATCCCTGCAAAACCCATACAGGATCTCACAAGCCAAAAAAGAAAAGAAAAAAAAAAAAAGAGCTTAATTCTACTTGAAAAGAAATTGCAGGACTTCCTTTCATGTTTTATTATACCCTTCTTTAGCAGCCAGCTGCCCCTAATATCCTCTTGCAATAGAATACTACAGGATGCCGAACCCCCTAGCAAGTAGGATCTGGATCCAGTCATCTAACCACATCACTGTCTCTACAGTAACCTAGGCCAGCCCTAAATACTATAATCCTGCTTTACTACAGTAAAGCCAGTTAATGGCTTTCATTGAATGTTCCTGCCAAATAGTGGTGCTCTAATATTTATTGACATTTCAAATCTGTCCATCTATTTGGACTATGCGTTACACTGAAAAGCGATGCAAGCAAAGTATTCGTAGAAGAAAGGAAGCTATTAAGGATTTCAGTCTTTTCATATTGTCAAGGTGAGGTGCGGTCTTGCAAACTCCAGCTTCTAAGAGTGTCACCATTGACTTCAGTACCACTACTGCCAGGAGTGAGTCCCTGTAGAATGGGGAGGGGGAGCCGGGGCAGGAACGGGACCAGTCCTCAGCTCTGTGGCAGGATCTCATCAGACAGTGCCAGGAGCACTGGATGACTGAAGGATCCCATTGGCATGCACTGGAAGAATTAAAGAGTGAATAAATGCTGGGTGATGGGCCTTGGGAAGAGGAGAATGCAGAACAGGAAGGATGGGCCGGAGAGTTAAACCTGGGAGCAAATATTGGTGTGTCAATACTAGTGACAATTTAATTCTTTTCCATAAACATCCCATTTAATTCCTTTTTGGGAGACAGATGGTTAAGTCTCCGAAAAACAGAGGAGCTCTTTAGCTTCTCAGATCTTATAAAAGGATTGTTCTATTTTATTGCTATTCTATTTTTTTATTGCCCTACTTTTTTCTAGCTTTTTGTTCTAGTTTACTATTGTTCAATTTAGTTGCTGTGGAAAAGCTTTACAGAATATTTTTTCTACGGGGGTTTTATTTTTCTTTGATGGATGAAAAAAAAAGTTGTCTGTAGGATTTAATACTATCATTTTCTGTGCTGCATGTAAGTCTGGGTTCGGGAGCCAGCTTTTTGTTGCTTTATAAAGGACCAGACATAAAAGCCTACCGGCTTCGGACCATGGAAATCCAGCAGGACTTTTCTTCAGGCATCTTCCACCCTGCAAAATCCTGCACGCCGGTGCGCACCCAGGGCTTGCTTTTAGTAGTATGGGGAAGCACGCCATGAAGAATTTACAGCGGGAAGCAATCTGCTGCTGTTCCACATCCCTAAACGCTAGCGTAAGAGAGTCATTTAGATTTTTTTTTTAATAGGTCAGCAGGATTAAAAATAATAACAATAATAATACGCAGGCATCAGGTTTGGCTCCTCTGCGACATACGGAGAAGGGAGATGGGGATATGCCCGGCCTCAGGGAAGGTTGGATTAAGGGGGACTGAGGGAAGAGAAAAATACGATTAAAACCTGACGGTCCCCCAAATCTGCCCACACACACACACGGCTACCGTGTCTCCGCGCCGCGTTTTTTACCTCACTTATCGGCAGATACCGGCACCAACCCCCCGCAGGCTCCGCGGCGGCGGGCCGGGAG
>VWZL01003267.1:147152-160381 GCA_013396915.1 Stercorarius parasiticus
CTCGCTGCCGGAGCAGGAGCCGGCGGAGGCGGGGAAGGGAGAAGCCGGGAAGGAGAAGCGGGGAGCGGCGGGGCGATGCCAGGCGACGCAAATGGCTGAAGCGCAGGGGCCGGGCTGGCGGAGGGGGCCGGGCGGTCGCTGTGTGGAAGGGCCGTTCAGCCCCTTTGTTCGCCTGACAGACAGGGAGGGAGGGGAGGGAAGAGGGGGCGCAGACCTGTTGCAGGGGTAGCCGCTGAAGCGGGAAGCGGCGACGCCGCTGCGGGGGCCGCTGCCCGCCCTCCCCCGTTGGAGGGAGGCGGCGGATCGGATCGGCCCCACCTGCCCGCCCTGAGGAGAAACTCCCTCCTGGCAGGGACGGGCAGGGAAACGGCGGGGCCTCACCTCCGGGCGGGGTGTGGGGGGAACCGTCCCTGAGGTAACCGAGGCGGCCGCGCCGCCCTGAGGCAGGGTCGGTGGGAGTTCGCTGCAGCGGCCCCGGCCCCAGCGCGGTAGACACGGAGCCCTGAGCGGAGCCCTGACTGACGAGGGCCTGTCCTCTGCCTCGGCCGGGGCACGAAGCCACGGGGACGGTTTCGAGCTGGGTTATTCCGTTTTCTGCCCGACGGAGAAGTAAGGGGGCGGAGCCCATGTGGCTTCTGTGTGGCTGCAGTTTGGGTCTGGGTCCCATTTTATAGAATTGTCTAGGTTGGAAGGGACCTTTCAGATCATGGAGTCCAACCATCAACCTCACATTGACCAAACCATCACTAAACCATGTTCCTCAGCACTACATCTACACGTCTTTTAAATACCTCCAGGGATGGTGATTCCACCACCACCCTGGGCAGCCTGTTAGTGTTTGATAAGCCTTTCAGTGTAGAATTTTTTCCTAATATCCAGTCTAAACATCCGGTGGTGCAACTTGAGGCCACTTCCTCTTGTCCTATCACCTGTTACTTGGGAGAAGAGACCCACCTCCACCTTGCTACAGCCTCCTTTCAGGTAGTTGTAGAGAGCGATAAGGTCTCCCCTCAGCCTCCTTTTCTCCAGGCTAAATAACACCCGCTCCCTCAGCCGCTCCTCATAAGACTTGTTCTCCAGACCCCTCACCAGCTTCATTGCCCTTCTCTGGACTCGCTCCAGAAGCTGTGACTCATTAGGATTCCCAGAATTACACCCGTTTCCTAGTTTCTTGAAAAAAAAACACCCTCATGTTACATTAGTGGTACCCTGGGTCTGCTCCTGATGCTGTCGGTGGTACTTACCCGGCTCCCACCACCAGCTGCAATCTGACTCATACCAAGACAGCAGACACCGACACCATGCTATCCAAGCCTTTCTAAACCATTGCTGGTGCCTGGATATATCATATTGCTGTTGCAACGTATAGTTTTTCTATGATACTGCTGTCTCAAAACAGTACTCATCTGCAGCTTTTCTCTTTCCACTGACTCCAGGGTCCCGTCAGACTGGTTCTCCTGCAGCCGCCCAGCAAGTGGCTCCCGGCCCTGGGAGAAGCTCCTGAGCAGACTTGAAAAGCTACTCTCGTCTCCTCTCTCCAATTAACCCAACGATTCAATTCTTCTGTGCTGTTAGTGTAACCATTGCAGCTCTATGTTCTTCCAGCTTCGTGGTGGTGATGGTTAAGCATGTTTGGGTGCCTTCTCATTTCTTTTGTCCCATTGCTCCTACTATTTGACTTCAGTTTTGCTAAAACTCTTATGTGTTGAGTTAGTCCTTAATACGCTAAAGTGCTTGCATGCAGTGCTGGGTAAGTGTAACCACTTGAAACCCTTGGCTCCGCTCATGTTGTGCACTTTGTTAAGTGCAGTGCTTAACCAGAAGGCTGGTTTTCAAGCTGAGGTCATGTCTCATCTCTCCTGAGAGAGGCCAGGGTGCTTTTTGGTGCCATAAGACAAATAAGTAATAATCATACAGTGTCACAGGGGTCTTAGAATAATTGGTAATGACAACATGTGGCTTTAGCATAATTGCAAATTTCCCGCTGTCCCCTGATTTGGGTCCATTACATGATTGGGCTGTTATTTTCTGTACATGGTTTTATTCTTCCCTAGCTGGAAGAAGTTTCCGTGTGATACAGCAGATCCATTAAAGCCTGCCAGAAATAACTCTTCTCTCCTGACATCAGGAACTAATCTTCCTGCTGTTTCATGTTACTTTAAATACAATATATTTCAAGATGACACTGAAATTAGACAACTGATCCAGGTCTGCGAAATCATTTTCACTTTTAAAATCCCCGTTATTCTATTCTTATGTGGAGGATTGTCTCCCCTTAAGGTATCTGACTTCTGTTCACACTGATGAGAGTTATGTGGCTGCGGCAGCAGTGTCATATCTGAGATCATTTGAGACTGTTCTGACTCATGCTTTCTGAATATATGACAATTTTAAGCACTACTGGATTTGCTTAGCTCCTCTTCACATTTAACTGCCACATCGCATTTCTGTCTGTGTGTACACAGAGATGTCTGAGCTATAGTTTTCGGAGACGATTGAAAATCAGTGGTGGGTAGGAAGTAGCATATTGTGTGTTTATGGGCCATACTTACCCCTGTGGTTAGAGCCAGCAAAAGACCTGTACAAAATCCAAGCTCCACAGAGGTTGTAGCCTGAGAAGTCAGGTAGCACTTGGCTGTTGCAGCCTTCATCCTCTGCCCTCACTGAACATTGCCAGAAGCAGATTGGGTCAAATGACCTCAGTCTCCTTTTTGAAAGTTTAGTTTTGCACAGTGGTTCCCTAACTTTGTGAGCCTCAGCCTACGGTCCTCCCTCCAAGTTTCTTTCCAGTCACCCATGTACCTTTGTCATCAAACCTTTAAGTGAAAACAGGTATAAAGGAGATTTGCTGACCTCTTAGCATAATTTTTGCAAAATACTGCTGCTCTGTGGATTATCGGCTGCAAAACGTCCCATGGAGAATAAGGCTGCTCATCAACTAGCCTTTAAGTTTTCCATAGAGCTGGAGAAGATGCTAAAAACTGGGACACCCATTGTAGAAATCATCTCAGTTCTAGTCATTTGATTTCCCTACTTAACTTGAGTTCCCTGAGGCTCCATTTATAATTAATGCACAGGAATAACCATGTCTGGAGGGCAATTTTTCTCACCTCTCTTAGACATCTTATCTTAGGATGAGGTGCATCATCCTTTGGTATTCCTTGTTTCTCTCCATTAGATGTAAAGTCAGACTGGTACAGCTGTAGAAAATTAATTTTTAAAACCCTAAATTACATGGGATAAATCATTGCCCCAGTGCAGAGAAGGCCCTGTCCTAAAGAAATCAAGTATCACACATCATTTGTTACCTGTCATCTACTTCTGTAGCCAAGCCAACATGACAAACATTCAGAGGGACTGAATGCTTGCTACTTCTGCTTCTGGCCATCAGGACTTGCTGAGATACCTGTGTTCTGCAAGGGGTGACTGGCCTGGAGCAACAACAGTGGAGTGGTGAGCATGGTGAGGTGAGTAAAGGCAGAAAGGGAAGAGGTAACTGTTTGTTCTGCTCTACTCCAGAAACCTTAGCTGGTTCCTGCCCGGTCAGATACAATGGACTTCCTGGACATACAGCCCCTTCTCTCTCTCACATACCAGCAATAGTGCTCAATAATAGAAAGGGCATACAGTTTGCGACAGAATTTAATCAGATGTTTCTCTGGTAAAAACAAACAAACAAACAAACAAAAAAACAAAACCCCAAAAAAACCCAGATGGAGAGGAATAAGAAGGTTTCTTCATTTTGTAGACCTAAATGTGGACACAAAATAGGCATCCTTTCTGTCTGTTTAATCCACATCAGGCAAAACAAAATATTCTCAATTTCTTCTTCCTCGAAGACATAAGACTGTGATGTCCCTAGTACAGAAATGAGCTGCAGAGCTGAATGCCATTCTCATGGTAGGGTCACCAAACAGCGTCCCGATCCACAGAGATGTACATCTGCTCAGAGCTTATCAGGGCCCTGCTCTTCCTGGGAGGGGCCCTGCATTTCTTATTCTTCTCCCACTGGCTGCACTAGCGGCTGCTTGGTGCCATTCCCTGCTCTGAGGCTGCCATGCAGGACTGGGATAGTCTGCCAGACTGGGGCAAATGCACTGTTCCTCAGTAAAACTAGCCAGCAAATCACATCAAAAATGAATCAGCCCAGTCTCAGGGAGTTTGGTTCTTGGCTAGTGACGCTACAGAATTTCTCAGTTAAGGAGATTAGGAATCATTTAACAAAATTGTTATTTCACCCAGATGAAATACTCAGTCCATATCCTATGAAACAAGAGGCTTTAAACCTTCCTAGGTAACGGGCTCAGAGTGTAGCTCACACAGGCGTACACAGGCTAGCTTTTACAAGCGAGCAAGGTAGAATCCTGCAAGTAGTGTACCCATGGCAGCATGGAGCTGAGCACAGGTCCACGCTCAATTATTTACCCAGCTAATTAGGTGGGCCACGCAGCCTTCACTCGCCAAGTCCATGACATTGCGGGCACATGTCCAGCACACCAGGTAGGACTGGTATGCCTACACCATCTAGACTTGCTACCAGTGTCTATGCAGATGCAAAGCTGTTGGTAGACTATTCTTTTGTATTTTAGATTGGCACAAGGGTGTCTTGGAAAATTAAACATTGCAGCATCAAAATTCTGGAATTAACATAGGTGAAACTCAGTAGTTTTCCTCCTCTGCAAACCAGAATACCAGATATGCAGCAGCAGTAGCCAACGTTGGTGGTCCCTGCAGTACCCAGAGATCTGGTTCATGGCCAGAAGCCAACGTGTAAAACCAAAACGAAACAGAAAAGAAAACCTGTGTTTGACAGCTGAACACTCCTGCATGATATGCTTCTTGGTATTATAACACAACAGCCTCAAGGACTGGTTTGATGCTATTGCTGGCACAGACAAAATGCTTATTGCATTTCTGCTGAGCAGCCAAAGATGCCTAAAATACATTTTGTGTATTTGGAATACAAAACCCATACATGCTGTAGGCATGCTACACAGGATACGTTCCGTATGTCTGATGCTGACCCAAGCTGATCTGCCTTTGCATATTAGTTTTCACGTGTAATATATCCAAATAGCAGAATTGAAAGAAAAGGGTTGGTTGCATTGGGAGGGTTATCAGCTTGTAGGAGGTAGAGCAGTAGTAGTTGTAAGGAAAAATAGATCATAAAGATTTCTTTAGTGTGGGGTTGCATACTTCTGTGCACCAGAGACATATCAATATTGGTTTTAATTTAAGAAAAAAAAACAACAGCATAAGAAAAGAGACTGTATTAGTGCAGGCTGTTATCACCTGGAACAATCCTCTTAGCAGGTAGAACAGCTTTTAATGAGGTTGAAAGCATTTCATAAGGTTAAAACCTGGGGAACACATAGCATTTACTTAGATGAACAAAGCCAGAAAGATAATAAAAACCCCAAAGAATTTGAAAAAGAGAATGAAAGCCTGTCCTTGCTCTTTACAATCTTCTGAGATTATCCAGTCAACATTTCTTTCCAGTCCTAATCAGCCATGGATTGTCCCACCACCTGTCTCTTCAATGTGCCTCTATGACCATGGCTTGTCAGCACAATACCTTGCAATCAGTCTGTTTCTCCCAAAATACTGGTGTATCAATGAAATGTCATCACGTATAGCCATAGGCTATAACCAGCTTTGCTTGCCCAGACAGTAGGGTTTGTGCTGGGAAGGGACTGGCACACGGATGCCTCCCGATACAGCCTCAGACTGTGTGTCAGCGACGTTTGAAGTGCTCTTGAGTTCAGCAGGGTAGATGCATCTTAAGCTAACTGATGGTGTCAGTTGCTGGGGATCAGGATTAAGAGCATCACAGACTGCTCTGGGCAACACCGCAGAAAAGTTGTTGCGCTTACAAATCTTGGCTGAACTCAGGGTAATCCTCCTCATTAATGCACCCAGTCTGTGCTACCCAAATCACCAGAAAATAAATAAATCTCTTTAGAAAGGGAACGTTAAAGCATTTAGCATAGTCTGACACACACGTTCTGCAACTTGAAATGCAGACAGAAAGAATGAACCAGAAAAGCCCACCGGAAACAACTTCTATAATTTGCTTTGGAAGGCATGAATTAATACAGTTTTTGTGCCAATATTCAAGGCAAACCTGATGCTCGAGGTGAAACCCATAGAATTTTTCTCCAATATGGAATAATGGAGAACAAAAATGAAAATTATGTAATTCGGTAGCTAATCCGTATCTGGTTTCTTGAATTTAAAACCTTTCTTGTTACTGCATTTGGACATATAAATATACGGATTTTTGTGGAAATTAGGTACTTCGGTGCTTGAGAAAACTCTGATGGAGACTCACCTGAATCTTTTGATGTCAAAATGCTCCTTAAGTCAGATTTCCAGTGAATTCTTACAATGATTTCATCTCCCCCAGGATGCGTCATTTTAATCCTAGGTGTTCTGGCTCATCTTCCAGGTTGGGATGCACATTAATGGTAACTGATTATCCCTGGAGTATAACAATAGGCACAGCAGGAGAACTTGCAGTTCTGCTGTCAAGGTCTGTTTTGCTGGGGGGAAAAAAAATACAAATCCCTTTGAACACCTTTGAAGGTCGTGCTGTGAAAGACTAACTGCCTTTATAGTGTGGTTTATGGAGCTTGGCCAAAGCACTAGAAGTGCTTTCAGTCATATGTCGACATTGTTGTATTTCAAATGGAGTCACACAGTAAACCTTCATTTGCCTACGAAATTTTCAGGTCCTTTCATCTAAAGCTGTTTCAGTGTTGCTGTTTTGATTCTTTGTCTTAGGAGGCAAAGAGTGTTTCTGGCAGTTTGGTAGCTGGGCATGCCTTTAAGGAAAACACTATGATCAAGTAAGCACAAGTACAAGGCAGCAGCACATCAACTCATTCTGAAAAATGTTGAGCTAAATTTCTGAAACCAAATAGCAGACAGATCTAGCAGCGTGCATGCTGCATTTGTGAGGAAATGGGATGTAGCTTCTACATACAGCTATAAAACCCCTGTATCGGAAAGATGAGGACAGTAACCCAGAATTTTGAGCTGTGGTGTGGTGCAAGCTGCTGATGAACCATCACAGACACACTAACACCGAGACCTCATACCAACCACTGGTACCCGTATGATAGGTGTCAAGCCTATGGTAGTACATAGTTCTCTGTCCTGACTGTAAGACACTGGTCTCAAGTTCCAGACCAGCAGGCAACCATCCCATATGAAGTAGGTTGTATGGATACATCTTAGGCTACATCAGTATCAAGAAACCGGAGGCAGAGAGCCTATTCTGCAAGTAGCACCACACGGTTTACATCCATGTAGTTAGTCGGTCCCCAAAATATCCCAGATAAGTGGCCTTGTCAGTGCTGTTTGATGGGAGCAGCCCAGGCCAGGCTCAGTCCCAGCCAGCCAGCCACTAACTGTGGTCACAAGTCAAGTTGTCGCCCTAGTCCCGGCCCGTTTGCTAGCACAGATAGTTTCAACATCCACACATACAGGATGGCTGCAAGGAGGAGGCAGTTTAAAGGGCTAATCATGGGCTTAGAAAGCAGCAGTGGCTTTAATCTGTGTGCTTTTACAGACTCATCATGTGGCTTCAAGTCGGGCAAACACTTTTGAGCTCAGTTTCTTCCTAGCTATGGATGATATTAATCTGCCTTCTTAACAGGACTATTATCATGTGAAGTATTATTACTATGAAGACATGTAAACCAATCTAAAAATATACTGTATCAGCTCCATGGTATCACTCATTGCAATACAGATTAACTCTTACTGAAACCTCCATTATAGCTGCACCTTCCAAACAACAGATTTTTCTCACTCCCAAATGCATTGCACAAAAACTAATTTGTCTTTATGCGCTCAGAAAATTAAATAGGACAGAAGAGAGAGGAACAGTGGTGTTTAAGCACCGAGCCACAGTTCAGGGAACACTTCCCAATATCCCATCCTCTCTCAAAGGGGCAGTAAGCACTATTCAGCATTTAGCCTCCCACCCATAAAAAATTAGTTGTAAATTCCCATTGGGACAGAATCTGTCTTCAGGTGTGTGCATGTACAGTATCCTGCACTCATGCCATTTGATTTTTATGTGTTTCAGACCATATATTAAAGAGATGTGGTATAAAAACTGGAACAAAAAGGCAGGTTTCACTAGCAACTGAATAGCTCTCAATAATTCTTCTTGTTTATTTGTAATAGTGCAGGTACACACATAAAGGCTATTTGCCAAGTCTGATGAATACAGGTCTCAGTAATAAAGCACCATCGTGGGATTCTGTATATATCCTTTAGGGCAGATTAATTAGAACGAATTGCCAGTTAGCAACTGAAAATTAATTTTGTCTGTTAATGCTTTTGCTCTGCAATACTCATTTTGAATATTAATGCTTCTCATTTTTAGGCATCATGCATGCTGCCCGAGCGCTGATGCATACTGCATGTAGACAGCATAGCAGAAATTCTACTGCTCAGACACTGTTTGGGTCCATTGATACAGGGGTCAAACTTAGAAGAGACCATATGATTCTCAGAAATTGCATTTGCTGGTGTTTAAATTGTAGAAACTATAAAATTCAAAAATATGCATCTTTTCTGTCCTAATCACATATTCTATTTTCCCTTTCATGAGTCCATTAATATATATATTATTCATTAATGCGTGCCACAAATTCTAGCCTTCTAGTTAAAATGACGACCCAAGAAATGTACTTCTGAAGTTAATTTTTATCACATCTTTTATTAAACATTTTTCTCAGTTCATACATTGAACATAAATACACAAGTTTTATGGCTCATATGTTATAAAAGACACTACTATGTGTTAGAAAACATATATAGAATATATCATAGTGGTTACACTTGCTCCCGTCTTTTCCTAATATTTTCTGTAACTTCTATTAATCTAGAAAAGCAGTATCAGAAAGCAAAATCCGACCTACCTAGCAGCACAGTCTACAACAGCTATGAAGACTATTTGCCAGCTGTAAGAAACTTTGGTTCCTGCCCGTTTTCATAGTAAGGTAATACCAGTTAGCTGCATATCAGAAAACAAACATTGCACCTTGTGCTCAGTTAGTAAAAATCTGGTTCACGACAATGTGTATTTTAAAGACAGACATACAGCTTCTCTTTTGCTTTATAGCTTAGGAAGATAAATAGATATGTATTTTCAAAATAGTATAATGTACGTGAGGGACTCAGTTCTGTTCTTACTGAAGTCACTGGCAAAACTCCAATGCACTTTCAGAAGAGCAGATTTGTACTTGGTTTCTACTGTCTTATCGATAAAACTGCAGAAAATTGCATTTCAGCTGGAAGATAGGATGAATTTCACTATATAACTCTTATGCATTACTGCTAGCAGATCCTGTAATAATGCCATGCACGGGTTTCCAGCTGAATGCATGGTGGACCCTGCTTGCTGCTCCTAGTGATGAAGATCCACAAGAGAGTGGACATGATCCTTCAAGTCCTGAAGGCACGGACACGGAATCCCACACCCAAGGAGCAAGCAGAATAAAACCTGTGGTCTTTTTACTGCAGCGTAGCAAAGGGATACTAGATTATATGTGCTTTATACACAGAAGAATCTTTTAACTTGTTTTTCAATATACATACATTAAACTGTACAATGTAGTACTTCCACACAGTGGGCAAAGAGCAGCTCCCAGGGCCATAGCTATGGAAGAGTGTAGAAAACGCAACTGGCCTTGATCCCTCAAGCTGGACAAGCCCAGGCAATAGGCCAGGGAGAAGAGGAAAAGTTTGGGAAAACGTTGCCAGCTGCCTGGCTTAGAGGCACTCTGCTTTTTTTTTTTTCTTTTTGCCTTTTTTTTTTTCCTGCACCAGGACTCATGCCAACACTAAGCCCGTGCCAATGCTGACAACACCCAACTAAAGTTGCAAGATTCACAAAGAAAGACATAAAATAAAAGCACAAAACAGTAATGAAGATCTTAAGCCTACAATCCCATCTGTACCAAGTGTCCTTTGTGACTCACTGAAGTCCGTGCTACTATGGCTCAAGAATCCTGTTCTGATCAGGACGTATGATGTCGGCAAAACCTCTGAAAAGAAATGGGGGTGTGTATCAGATTTTTGAAATGCCTATTTTGGTGCCACCTAGCAGGCAAAGACTGACTGCACTGGCATTCCCTCTCTCTCACATACTTCCTGTCAGGGAAGACCTTGACATTACTCTGGTGCTCTGTCAAACCCGGTAAGTCAGCCCACTCACTGATTTGGGGGTCATCTTGAGAGAGGTTTGCTTTTTAGACCAGACAGATTGAAAATTTAAGAGATGCACAAGTCTGCTGCAAAATAAAGAAAATACATTTCATCAACATTTTAAAAACAAAAAACTACTGCTATTTGGAAAAAACAACCAAAATAATTTCATCTCTAGTACTGTTTACTTTGAAATGTCATGGGCAAATGTATGGTTGATGTTGATTTAAACTAGGCAGACTGAAACAGAACATGGTGGAAATCAAGGAGTTTCTATTAGAAGTAGCATAAATAATTTCTAGGCAAACCACCCCCTTACTGGGATAATAATGCTACCAAAGCAGCCAGAAGTTTTACTCGATTCTAGTCACTGCATACGTCTAACGAACGTTGTGCTTTGGATATATTTAATTTGTATTTTACTGAACTGACGGACAGTGTTACAGTTCCTAATGTATTCAACTGAAACTTAATCATCCTAATTTCTCTGTATCTTTCAGTCCGTTGATGAGGGAAAAGGATGTTCCCAGTGCCTCCATTCAACATCTTATCTGTATTAAACATATTTTGACTGAAAGTTGTGTCTCGTCACCATTTTTGGCAATGTCTTTCTGAGCTGAAGTCTGTGTCTTATATTTCACATGTGCAGAGACTAGCACAGAAAGCCACTTCAATAGGAATCCCAAATTCAAAGTTTCCTTTGGAAATACATCAATTCATTAAGAAATGATGATGAGGTCTCTATTTAGAATTCAGCCCTCTAAGACTACCAAAGCAACCGCTTGCCCAACTGCGTGCATGGAGCTGTGCATGCTATTTTCACAATATTCATTTACAAGACCATGCTTTGCTGAAACTCTGGGTGAAAAGAGGTGACCACCACTCAGATACGATCGCACCTCTGCTGTTGCGCTGTGTCATTATTTGATAGGTGTTTGCCTGAGGGTATAGCACAAATCAATTGATGTAGGACCTATATCCTCAGTGATTACCTGCACTTCCTATAGATATTCCAATATTAATATATTTCTCCCCGATTAATGGTTTAATTAATAATGTCATTATTAATTTACTGGATGTGCAGGCCTCCTTATAAACGGCATAGTCCGCGTCTAGCTTTGATACCGAGTTGCTGGGGGAGAATGCATTGGCACCACTACAATGCACAGCTGTCCTGTATCTGTATTTTCTATTTGCCCTACACCATAGCATCCTTAGAATTTTCCCTGTATAACGGAAGCGAGTCACAGACATTGCACCTACCAAGAAAATTAATGCGCTTTTTGTACTGCAACATTTAATAATACTGAGCATTAGAAATAATAATAATAATAAAATCTATTTTCTATGTTGAAATAAACAAATACCAATCAATTAATGTAAGTGCTTTTGTCCAGACCAAACTCTGGCTTGTGGAATGATGTTACAAACTATTATAGTAATTACCAAATTAATATTAGCTTGCATTAGACTATTGATTAAAAATATTGCTAATTTCTTAAGATCTACAGTCCATGCAATATGCCACTTTGGAAAAAGAAACAACAGCTGATTTACCTAAGCAAAAACCAGCATGAGACATGGCATGCGTTCCTTGCCTTCCCTAAGTGCTATAGAACATAATTATGATACTTATAAATGTGAATATAAATAGAGATTCTAAAACCATTTAAAAGTGTCTAACATATCCTTTTTTCCCCTAATTATCAAGGACAGCATCAATGGCTAAATGTTTTCCAATACCCCAGCACTGCAGAATGTTCTAGTATGTGAAGACTCTGTCTTGCAACCCTTAATCCTGTGATGAAAGCCTACTGAAATTGCTCCCAGGTGTATAAAGTTTATCCATTTGGGTCCTAAGCTGGCATTTGCTGTAAAAGGATATCAGACTTTTTTTAATAGCAGAAAGTATCTTGGATTTAGTTTGGTTAGATATTTAATAGTGGGATTTGCCAGACCATCACTGAAGACACTAGTTCATCTTGTCGCTGCTGCTTGGTCTTCTTGTTCACTCTTCTGTGTCCTTGGCCACCAGAAATGACTAACACTGAACTTGCTTTCGTTTTCTTGGATCTCTGTCTTTTACTTTTAAATGAGATATTTTGATCCTTCAAAAGCTCATAAATGTTACTGTCCTCTGGCCTGTGTTCTAGGGAACTTGATCCGTGAGACAACGTAAGGGATCCAGAAGATGACGACAAGTCACTTTTTTGTGCAATGGACCCCACTGAACCCCCCAGCCAAATGGCTGTGTCATGTGTGTTACTAAGGGAAGAGCCCGGTCTGTCGTTGTGCAGAACGTTCTTTTGGTCGTCGTCTTTAGGTTCTGAGCCAGGAGGCAGGCTGTTCCTCAGTTTGTTTCTGTTCTTCTTGTTTATAGATGTAGCCATTACAAGGAACTTGACTGGGCCATTGTGTGCATGATACGACACCATTCCTCTTCCTGGAGCCAAAAGAAAAACACAATTAAAGAACATTATTTATTTTACCACGGTGTTCCACCATAATTAGTTCTTGAAATTTGCTCAGAAAAGCGTAACTCTGAAAACTCTATTACTTGCATCCAGACTGTCTTTTGCATTGTGTGTACACAATTTACAGAAAAAAAAAATGCAGCAAAAAATACTCTATTGTACCACAAGCATTTCAGGACCGTAGTAATAAATGAGCTGAAACATGGCATTATGAATTTTAGTTGACTGACTTTTGTGCTCTGTTCTCACAACAGCATGAGCACAGAAATGCTGCTAACTTCTTTTTGTTGGCATCGACACAAATGTAACACTGTGAGTTTCCTTCAGTAATCCACAAACAAAATATGTAGTTTTCAATTAATCCCATTGTACCTCTGTACCTCTCCAGAACAGCATAAGAACTTCTGTTTCATTGTAACAGACCCCTCTTCATCGCACAGCAGGAACTGAAACTCACCCTTCTGAATGGCTCTCTAGTTACCATGGCAGATTCATAAGGGAATTACTTAATTATTTTTTTCCTTTTTTTTT
>VWZL01003267.1:160392-274679 GCA_013396915.1 Stercorarius parasiticus
TTTTTTTTTTTTTTTAGTTTTTAAACAGTGGGATGCTGGTGGTACAAGGAATATTTACACTATGCAAATCATTAGAATGTATGAAAAACAAATTGCGGATGACCAAATTCAGAAGCTGTAACAACATCAGTATATGTGGCTTTTTCAGGAAAAAAAAAAAAAAACAAACAAAAAAAAGAGAGAAGAAAAATGTAGCCTTCTACAAAATCAGCCACAACATGGAGAAGAGCTCAGCTATCAAGGGAAAAACGCACAACCCTACAAATCACTCTGTCCATCCCTAACTCCCTAATGCATTCCAGGTTATGATAAAGCATATTCTGCTTTTACAGAAAGTGCAGTGATATAAAGATGAATTATCACTATTGGAAACACAACTGGAAGAAGTCACAATTTTTCAGTTCAAATTCCAAATATGGTATCAAAGACTACAAAAATAGATCTCTAAATGTAATGTTGGTAGATCTGTGAAATCTGAAAAATCTTGACCAAAAATAAATGCAAGAATGTACAAATGACATAAACCACAATAATCAAAACTGAAAATGGAAGTATAAAATGAGAGATTTTTTGATTCTGCAGCTATGCATTTTCTTGTATTGCATTATTTTCACCTAAGATAGGTTCCGTATTTTTTAAGAAACACTTATCCCATGCCATACTAGATCATTGCTGTGTATTTTGCCAAACACAGAGGATTTAGTTTTCATTTCGCAAAGTTACATAAGCTTTTTCCCGCCCCCCCTGAAGGGAGTTGCAAACAGCTTGCCTCAGAAAATCTGCCAGCTTCCCTACACAGCGCAGAAGCTTGAGCAGAATTCTGAACCCAAAACATAGCATGGCAAAGTCCCTATTAAACATACTTTAAAATCTTGCTTCTGCTAGTAGCTTAAACATTTGCAAAGTGATACAGCAGCAGCTTGTATTTCAAATGGGGTAGTATGGAAGTAACTCAGTAAATGCATCTCTCCAAAATGCAAAAATCTTGATCATTGTCAGAAGTGTTACATATATACTCTCATATATTCCAGGTCTCCTGTTATGGGGAGAAAGGGCACAAAACCCATTTACTGAATAACCAGTTAGACAACATACTAAATTTCCAGTGCCTATATCTCTACGCCTAATGCATCTATTTTCCCCAAATCTGGAAGAAAGACTGTTTGCTTTCTGTTCTCATGCCCATATATTTGACTGTATTCTGACAAGATTAATGCCTATCCTATTCTTATGCCCTAAAGAAAAACAGTTGTCCCGGCTCAAACAGAACTAGACAAGTATCTGGATATACTCTAAAGCTCAGGAAGAACAACAGATATAATTTCATCACAAAGCTCTGATATATTTAAACAATACATATCATTTGGCAGGTTCACTTAAACTACTGACAGAAGAGAAATGGTCTGTTTGAGAAATTTCACTCACCGGTTACTTTGGGAATCCCCTGCAAGCGTGGCACTGGCAATGCCACTATTATACCCAGGTTTGTTCCAACCAGCAGTAAACCATGGCACACCAGGAGGCTGGTCACAGAAACACGCTGCTGCCCTGCAAAGTTTAAGAAGTGCTGCGTGACTTAAGAGTCACAATCTCTGCCCAGATCAAAGTAACTTCAGGCAAATACAATCAGGTGCACCCTCTCACTCATCGCCAAGGCAAGTATTTTGCTGGGTTGTGGTATTAAACTTTACACACATGACAATTTAAATACTATTCAACTTCTTAAATATTCTGTTTCACAGTATCTAAAAGTAGACATAGATTATCTATGCTTTTACGAATAGACTATGTTCATTTATTCTCAATAATAAACCCAAAAGGCATTTCCCTTCACAATACTCAGTAATTTATTGCCATAACACTATACTCAAGAGCCAAACTTGTTCATGATTCCTTTTTTCTCCTAGTTTTTATTCTGTGAAAAGCTATCAGAAGTGCTGTGTCCCCTCACTGGAGTTTGGCTCCCCCCTACAAGAATGGCATTGGCATGTTGGAACAAGTCCAGTGGAAGGTGACTGAGATGATCAGGAGACTGGAGCACACAGCCTACAGAGGTTAAAAGAAGTGCTGTCTGCAGCTATCTGGTGGGATGGTGCACAGAAGACAGAATCAGACTCCACTGAGAGGTGCCCAGTGATTGGGTAAGACACAACGGATCAGATTTGGAACATGGGAAATGTGGATTGTAAGTACGGAAAAGCTTCTTCATCATAAGGGTGGTCAAACACTGTGATGGGTTGCTCAGACAGGTTGTAGAATCTCCATCCTATCCAAAGATATTAAAAATTTGGCTGGGCAAGTCCTTAAACAACAAGGTCTAATCAGACCTGCTTCATGAAGGATGGACAAGATGAACTCCAGAGTAATTTCTAGTCAAAATTATTCTATGATTTTCTACAACATATTATCTATGGGATTGCTATTTTTTCTAATGAAAACAAAGTAATTTTGCTTGCAATGTTTACTAAATATGTTTGATTCAGTTTAGATGGATTTTCAAAATGGCCTTGCCAAGTTTCAGAAATGGAAACTATGGCTTGCCCAAACTTCTGCCATGGCCCAAGTTCATGTGGAGGAGCATTTAAACTCTGCTGGAATCCTCCAGCTTCAAAACCTACATGTTCTTAGATTTATTATTGACTTTACATGCAAGAGAGCAGTCATTCCCCTCTTTATCATAGCTCTCAAGTTGTTACTCACTTCATCAGTAAGCAGGGAACTTGGATTCCATGTCTGATATAACTTGGATGAACCCACACGTTCCACACTTTGGAAAAAGACCTTAATTACGGTGTATCACAAATGAATGCATTTTTCATCTTGTCCCTTGAAGCCGAACCAATTTACATCCAAGAATATATGAATCACAGCCCCACTGGGAAAGCAGGGAAGGAGCAGCTTGACTGTAGCCCAAAGCACTCAACTGGAAAGCAGGAGGTGGACCACAGTTCAAGTCTTTCCTCACAGAACTTTACAAAGTATAAACCTAGCAATGGTGAATTGTAGAAGGCACACGTAGGCTGCAGGGCCAGATCCTGAATCCCAGCTCTGTCTACCAAGAACCACATTCTAAAATACCCTTAAGGCACGACAATTAGGTCATCCTCGGCAGGTGTAACAAGCACGATTAAGTTGAAGCGGCTCCATCTACTCATGCAGACCTTCAGAGACACCTATGCTGTTCTCCATAAACTGCAACAGTTCATGCTGGTAGGACAGCATCATCCCTCTTCAACTAGATAAGCATGGATGGTCTATGCCGATAGATAAATTACAAGCTTTTTGAAGGTTGGAGTTTGCATTTTCTTTTTGATGGGGTTCGTTTGGCTGGTTTGGTTTTGGTCGGGTTTTTTGGTGGGGTTATTTTTGGTTTGCTTTGCTTTTTTTAGATATTAATGAGATTAATTTAGTTTCCAAAACAAAGCACAAAAAGGTGCTCCTTCAGCACAAAAGAAGTTCAAACGGTGATGCCCAAACACCTCTGTGTACTGGAGTTTTCAAAAATCAGTATTTGAATTCTGTGATTTAGAGCTCAGATTTGTTCAAGTTACATATGACATGAGAGCCCTCTCCCACAACTGGTGCCATAGCAAGCACAAGGTAACTGCAGATTAGCTTAAACTCACTCTATTTCACTTAAAGCTTGTTTTACAAAGTACAAACAGAAATACTTCAGTACAATTTTAAACTTTTAAAATTATCAAAAACTCCAATTGTGCGTTCGCCTCTCCAACCCCTTGCAGAAGCAAGATGCTCACATTTTTAAACAATAGATCTTTAATGCTTTTTTAAGCATTTAAAATGTAAAATAATATGCATGATTTCATACTCCAACCCTGAAGCAACTTCTAACCAGTAATTTTTAGGAGGGAAATCTGATAATATGCATTACTGTTTCCATAGGTGAAAACAGCAAATTATCAGCCAGCAACTTAGAATCTTAAACACTAAGCACAACCTTAAGCATGAACCATCTATCGTGAGGTCAAAAGGAAAACCGCTTGCTTTGAAGTCTTGGAAAAGCAGGAAACATCTGCATCTGAAAATATACTTTGAAATAGCATACAAAAACTTAAAAAAAATATTTTAATAGGTTTTTAAAAATCTAGATATCTAACTTAAAATGCTGATTTGCCATCTGCTAGCCAAGGTTTGAAATCATATTTTTCTTTGTTATTTTGTAACTTTTTATTTTGATATATTTCAAATTCAGAGGGGGAAAAAAAAAAAGTAAAACCAATTTTCCAGAATGAGTTATGCAGTAAGCACAGAAATTAAGAAGTTAAGAAGGGAAAACGATAAACATAAATGCCAAAACCGATCAATTATTCCTATAATTAAATGCCAACTTTTAGATCATACTGTCCCAATGCAGTGACAGAACTGTTAAAACCTGTAAAATAATCTGACAAAGATCTTGATTTTACAAAGAACTGAAGCCAACAATTAAGCTTATACATGGACAAATGGTTTTATTGCCTATGTTCTGCTCTATGTTCACCCTCCTCAGGGCTCAACTACAGCCACCACCAGACCCGGGTAAATCCTCATGTGTTCCCACATAGATTTTCTGAAGTCAACCCTAGGTAGGTGCAAGGGCACACTGGTGCATATCCTCTTACATGACCATGCTGTTCTTACTATCTAAAAAATAAGCCCACTGTACAGATCTATCGGGCTGACCTAACATTTTCCCCAATCTTTTTATCATTTCCCAGCACTAAAATCATAAAACAACTACATTTTATGGTCTGGCAGCTGGTGGGGTGGAGACAAAAGAAAGCTGTAGCCTCAAAGTTTAGTTGGTTTTCCACAGCCAGGAAATGATACGTTTTTTTCCTTTGCTTTTCTCAGCTGTTTCCAGGAAACACACATGCCATTAGAGGATATATGGATGTAAACAGAATACAGCAACTTAAGCAGAAATCACATCTTTGTTAAACAGGTAACGTGTCATCATCCATATGAGCAATGAAATTACATGTATCAAGGTCACAGTAATCTCTTTAAAAGGACAAACTCTTTTAGAGCTGAAAGGAAAAACATGTTTAAGGATGTTCTTGAATAATGAAATACTGAATGTGACTATGAAAAAACAAGTGAACTGTCTACTCATGTACAGTATGATTTTTTTTTTTCCAGTGCGAGCTGTGATAAAGGCTGGTGAAAAGCTGCCTTTGTTGAGATTTCAACTGCAGATCACAAACGCTAAGTGTAAACTTGCTCTACAAATGAAGTGCCTTGCATTAGTGAAGTGTGTATATTTGTCTTCCAATGTTAATAGGTTTGGTTTTTTTTTGTTCTGGTGCTCAGTATGCCCTCTGTTCAGCTAACAGAGCTGTGCTTGGGCCACTGAAAAGCAATCCAACTGTACTGTGGTTTACTAGATTGAGAAATAAATAGTTATCTGGACCTATAACAATGATGATGCTCTTCCTCTCAACCATTGTCTTCCTTTCTCATATGGCATTTGTGCTTTTTCGGTGTTATGCTATAGAACACAAGCTTGTTATACATTACTAGGAAGTATTTTTGATGAAGCAAAGGTACTGTGGACCATTCCGTGACTGGTTTAATTTCCAGTCCCGCGTTCCTCCACACAAGTTTCCCATAACTCCAGAAAGCAAGAGCCCTCCCAGCTCCATTCTTCATAAGCAGACTGACACAGTTTTAAAAAGTTACGTCCAGCAGAAAAAAAGCTTCTGCCAGACATAGTTCTGCTTTCTCACATTACTGAATTTTGCCGAAGTGTGAGGACAATCCCCTCCTGTGCCATTTCTCTTAACACTTCATTCCTCTGTGATTCTGTCCTGCCCACTGTGCTGCAGGGTTGTCTGCCTTCAAGCAAAGGAGGCACATCCTTTACAAGGAGAGCAGGCAGGGATATTTAAAGCTGTCTTCTCCTAAGAACAAAATGGGGAAAATCTAATGCTATGAGGACTGGTTACTAACGTTCTGAGAACCTCCTACTCCTCTATCTTAATTAGTTACTACAGCTATCCTTTAAATACAGCACTGTAACTCATGGTGACCATTCCTGACAGTGACAGTAAATTTTTCTTTACTTCTACTGTATAACACTAAAATAATTTCTTTAGCTTCATGGAGTCACGCTCCTCTCATTTACATTGCTTTAAACAAAGACACAGGTGACATCGCCAGGTAGCCTGTCAGGGCAATATTACATATTGTTCTTCCTACTAAAATCTTGTCAAAGGAAGTCCAACTTCTTGGAAGTTATATTGAGACCTTGCCTTTTTAATATCTCTTCTTAAGACTCTCAGCAATATTTTTACACCATTTTCTTTTTTCTCATTTCAATACAATTTGAATTTTTACTTATCTGTTATTTTTGCATGGTAAGGAACTCCTGTTGGATTTCAGAAAACTAAACAGAGCTGTTACCTTTAAAACCAAAAGATGTCCTGCAGCACACACAGCACTTCTAAACATTAACCAGAGTCTCTAAAAATCCTCAGTAAAAAGCACAATACATATTTTATAAATAAGCAGCCATTTCACTTCTTTTCTGGTTTACTTTTTTTTTTTTAAATAAAAAGATCTCAGTATCTCCTACACAGAGTTTGATTAATTCTTTGGCTGCTCTTGGTTCCAAAAGGTCCTTACTGCTGCTTTATTATGTAAACCTTCTACTCCTCTGTCTTTTAAGCCTTTGCTGTTGCAGCATTATTGGGATCATATAAACAGGCCTGAGAGCTGTTGCTAAATAATTGAATTTCATTTCATTTTTAGAATGGATTCTCCCTTGGAACATTTCATGTAATAATATTCTACTCCTGAAATAAATTTCCATTTCCATTCACTGGAGTGCTTTTTGTGAAGATACCGAGGAAAAAAAAGGGAACTAAAATGGGTAAGAATGACACTGAGGAGATATAATTAGCTAAAACTCTTTTTTTTAAAAAAATTCTGTGTTACATCAGCAGTTTTATTACCATGGCAATGAACACTGAAGCTAAATTTTTGAAGATTTTTATATGCAGAAAATATGTATAAGGGAGGCCCTACGTCCCTTCCCACCCCCATAAACAGCGGAACATATTAAAAGTTAATCTTCGTTTTACAACTGATCATGATTTCTTTGCATAACTGTGATGAATTTAATCAAATGACCTATTTAAAGGCAAGCGATTTGCTGCAGTTCAGTGTTGGAGCTACAGTCAAACACTACATGTAAAAAACACCTTGTCTAGAACACAATATAAATGGACACAATTTAAAATAGAGCTTTATTGCAAAGTTAACGTTGTCCGAAAGAAAACATCATAAGATGACAGGGACTGAAGAAGTGAAATACTTTTGATGCAAGAGTTATACCTAACTCTTGTAAGAATATAAATATAATCTCAGTGCTGGAAGAACTGGCTTCTGCTAGAAACGAAGCAATAAAGCTGGTGCACACGTTGCCTATAAAAAACTGGAGAAGCTCAGTCTATTGCAGTCTATAAATAGGGAGAGACAAAAAGAACGGCTGTCCCCTCATGGACACCTCATGCTCAGCCACGCCAGTGTCACTTTCTGTCCCTCCCTTCTCCTGCCACAGCTCCCGCCCGATGTGGTCGCTGATGCTGAGGTCCTGGCCACTGGCAAAACTGATACAGGCCAGTGCAACTCTCTGTGACGCTGATGATTTGGGGAGAATTGAACACCTTCTGTCTCAAGACACTCAAAAGATCTGTTAAACATTATCCAAACAACCACAGGTTCCATCTTCCCTTACAAGACTAACCTTTTAATTCAACAAATTGAAGCTCCGAACAGCAAAACACTGAACACACTCTGAAATGGGAGGGCATAAGTTGCTTCAGCTGAGTTCACTGGGGCTGCTGATGTAACTAAAATTAAGCAAGTGGTTTTTTGGTCCAGCTCCTAGGCAAATTGACTCCATTGTACTTTGATACTAAGTTCCAGAAGCAAATGCAAAACTCTGCAAAGCAAACACATTTTCATGGCAGACTGCTTTGTCCTACTGCTTCACAGTCACCAAAAAAAAAATTAAAAAAAAAAAAATCGAGTAAATGGAAGAATCACCCTGCTTATCTATATTATATAGTTACATTCATACGTCTTAAGGAGGGGAGCTGATACTCAGCCAGCTCACTGCACACATTGTTCGTCTGGGCTGGCAATAGACTGTGATTTACTAAAATAAACAGTCACGAGACAGTTATCAGATTCAAAGTCCAAGACAGACCTTCTGATTCTGGCCTGCTCTGCAACACTCTGGAGAACGACGGTGATAAATACAACACAAAAATGTTATCGTATGATGCGATTCAGGTACCTGGCAACATATTGTGAACAGGTGTGGCAACGTTAATATCCTGGAGGTGTTTCAGCGTCTCAGTGTGGAACAGGCGAAGTGTAGATCCAGATGTGAAGGCAATCCAGATTCCCACTCCAGCAATAGCCATGTGAGAGATAACCATCCCTTCCTCTTGATGAGCTTCAAAATGGCTCTGTAAGAAAAGCAAGGACTCCATGGGGAGATGCAACTGAACAACATTCACAACATGGGATACCTTTAAGTTTCAGGTGGGCAGGGTGCTGGGCCGTCTTGTTTAGACCATGCTTTTGCCAAGAAAGGTTGGACCAGACGATCCTTGAGGTCCCTTCCAACCTGGTATTCTGATTCTATGAACCTTCCTTACCAGCTCTTCAGGGTAGGCACTGTATCCTTGTCCTCCATGTTAAGGACAAAGCTAGCTTCCTCTGCTTTGCTCAGGTTATGTTCTGACTGCTGTGTACGATGTGTTAATTTTCCTGTTACCTTTTTTTGAAAATACGTCATCATCAGTATGGAAGGATTCTCAGCTCTTGAACCAAAGTTTTAGCTAATGATAGAGTAACTTCACAGTAACTTAGATACTGTATTTATTAAAAATATTGCACAGTAGCGTCTGGCAAGCCCGTAACAGCTGAGACTTAAAAGGATTTTGTATTTCTTTATTGATATCCCTTTGGAAAAACTATCACACATGAGGTTCCTGGGAGTGGGTAGATTTTTTCCTAACATGTTACTTTTACCTACAGCAGAACTCCTCTTTAAACAATAAAAGAATATTTGTCTTCTGTTCTGTTAGGGGGTCTTCCCAGAACAAGGACAACAGAATCAAGGAGAAAGTAATCTTTTGAAAGTAGAGTGTTTATGAATATACACCATTATTTGCTCAACTATGTACATAACAATGTGAGCCTTAATACTGTGGCTTGCTTTTTGACTCATAGACACTTCTGAATTTCACAAGTATTAGCTATTTTGTTTTCCTGTCCTTCAAAATATTGATGCTTCTCATTAGAAAGGCCAAAATCCTCCTTCTGAAGATAAGTAATGCAAGACTTTCAGGATAGACCTTTTTCCTTGATCTAGTGCCTTCACAGTTACAACTTCTGTATGGCTCCAGGAAGGCCGAAACCTCTCTACATGCCCCTCTTAACACGCAAGATAAAGCTGCAGTAAAGTTCTTTAATCATTAACAAGAAGTAGGGATATTTTTTTTCTAGTTTTGTCTTGTAAGTAAACTGTCTCTTAAGTTAAACAGCCTTTTAATGTTGTGCCAGCTATTATCAAATACAGAGAGCTATTCTGATAAAACTTCCTTGGCTAAATAAATGACAAACTGTTCCTTGGATACAAATCTGTCTCTGGAGGGATATGGAAGTAAATATCTGCTCCAATATCCACACTACATATTCTACACACTTAATTATATTTGCAGATAAAATGCAGAAGTATCCCCTTCCTCCTTGTAAAAGCACACTAAAATTTTCCATGCATTACAATTAAGAGTTACATTTTTATTATTTTGCAATAAAATCTAAATTACATGTTTCTCAGGCTAAGCTCTTAGCCTAAGACAGTTAAGTTTTGTACGGGGTTATAGATCTATTGTTCAAATTCTCCATCTAAATTCAATAAATGGGCTAAGAGAAGAGATAAAGAATAGAAGTTGAAGCTTTCACAAAGTGTAACTTTTGCTATTATACTTAGTAGGCACTTAATTTTCTTTTCATACTTTGTAAGTTAGTACTTTCCACTGAGAAACTGGATGTTTAAAAATAATGGGAATGTTTTTTTTTTCCTTTTTGTTTGTTAACACTATTCTTCAAATGTTCTGCTTTTAATAAATAAACAGAGAAGTTTCTCTTCAGCTATTAAGCAGTGGTTCAGTTTTTCAGAGTGTTACTTTATTACCTTTTGACTCTTTGAACAACAACACTGCAGAATGCAAGGTAAGCACCTCTGGCAGGCACAGTTATATTCACTGTTTTCCATAATTAACCTCCATTCATTCTTTTCCAAATGATATACACCATTTGAAAATCATACAGTTTATTCAACAGAAGAATTCATCCATGAACAACATCTTTCAAAGCCAGAAACAGCTCTAATGACTAAATTTCCTGACACTCTCATCATGCCTGTTTCATTGCAAAAAGGATTTTTAAATAACTTCTGTTTACAGACTCATACATCCCTACACTGATGAGCAACAGACTTTTGAAAACTTCTCAGGGACAGATCCAAGGCCACTGAAGTGAACCTGACCGGCAACTTGCACTGTTTGGAATTAGAAGAAAAATGAAGCTGGTCGTAAAAAATGGATGTTCTCTGCAGTGGTGTGACCACAGCTGACAATTCTGCTGGTGCCACTGTAAACAACTTGCACATGCATTTTTGTCGCATTCCATTTTTACCAGCCAACTCATTACACTCCCACTTAGTCTGCACTGCCATTCAGACAGCTGTCTGCTGAAACACATAGACACATTTAAAGAAAAACCGTAATATTTTCAACGCCACAAGAAGCATACAAAAAAACGTATTCTTCTCATTCAAAGGGTCTTCTAACACAGTAGGAATGTACCCAAACCTGTGCATTCTTTTACAAATGCATCATTTTTTTTTTTGTACAGAGCTTTGACATCTATTTCAATTACATGTCTATCTGAAAACCAACAGCTGTCCTTTTTCTTCATATTTATTTTCTTCTCATAGCAAGAAATACAGATATAAAGGGACAAAAATGTCTTACTCCCTCTGTTATTAAAAATAAATAAAACTGAATTTCATTCTACTTTTCTCTTTTAGTTTTCATACCTACATTCCTTTCTATTCAGTGCCCAGCATTTTTTTTCCCCCCCTCGGGCTCTCTTGTTCAAACTCTATAGCAACAGGAGAGCTGTAGAAGACTTTCTGGATGCCGCAGCCCGGCAGCACAGCCCGACATCCCTCACTATTGTTTCAGCAGCGCGGGGCATAGCTGGAGTCTGCCTTTTCAGGGGGTGCCCACTCGCACTAAACAGCTGCGCCAAGAACTGAACCATGATTTCTCAAGCTTCACAAGAGACGCATAATGGGTATCATTGTCCACAAGGTAAAACAAATTACTTTTACTACTTTGAAGACGTTACAGTACTTGGGCAACATACACACATGTATAAGGATTTTCATTTGTTTTCTTTATTCATCTGAACATTTCAGCTTGTTCTACTTGAATTTTTAAAACGAGAGTAACTCATGTATAGTTAGCCAAGTTTTAAAAACAAGACAAAACAAACCAGGATGGAATGCCATTCAGTTGGTGACATTATTCTGTTAAATACTCTGGCATTTTTTGTTGTTTTTAAACAAACACAGACTGCCTTTGCAGAGCCAAAGGGTCTACATGCACAGAGACCACTACAGGATCGAGGTCTATACCCAACAGCAAAACAACTGTCAGATCTAGGGTCAAGACTAAGGATAAATTTCTTCTTCACAGAACAAGTACCAGAGTATGTAATCAATACATAACAGCAATTGATGTCGCATACCCCTTGCCAAGGAGCTTGAGGCACTGTGCCAGTTTGGGGCACTGTGCCAATTAAAGATATTTCCTAAAACATTCTATTACAGTAACATATCATTAAAACAAGTGAATTGAGAGTCTTATCCATATCAGAGGGGGAAAAAAAAGGCAGAAAAGTGAATAATATCCAACCCAATATATAGGATGCCAAACCCTGCTCATTTACTAATAGTTATTAAAAAACAAAAGCTCAAATAAGAACCTTCGAAAAGCAAGGAGGCATGGAATGAGATTGTTTTCAAGGATAATGTGCTTTGCACTTGGCCAATGCACAGATCGTTAAATAGGAGGTACATATGAAGCAGGGAGTGCCTCACAAGGATGAAGTTTACGAAATGGTCTTGAATATGCTCATAGACTTCCACAAATATGGCCCTAAAAACCAGTCAGGTGCCTTTACAGATAATGTATGACGCAGAGCATATAACATGGATGCATGATAGTAGAAAGCAATGAACAAACAAGCAGCTGTAATTTGAAGTATATGGAGATATAAAGGAGTTCAGCAAAGAGGGAACAAAAAACAGCTGAGTCCTGTGCAACGCCTGCATTCTTTTTGACTGAGCAAAGATGAACATTATGCAAAAAATCCTGAGTCAAATCATTATAACTAACTCTCAACAAGAGAGGGCACAGAGGGAGAATGAACATTTTCTTGCTGCTGTTTCCTTTCATGCAGCAAAGCTCCTGCTCTGCACAGTAAGGAAGAGGTAGCTCAGATGTGGTCAGCTGCTGATACTGTTAAAATATTCCCTATAGACAAAGCCTAAATTGCCTCATGTATAATAAAATATTGAAAGAATATTGCCAACAAACATGGTATGCGCATCATTGCGGATCACTTTCGGAATATATAAACCCAGGAAGTTATCAAAGTCAGGTAACTGAGCAATAGTGAAAGTATTAGTGAGCTGTTTAGTCTGCGAGATGACAAAAACAAGATCAGTATTTCCATACGTCTTACAACCAGTAAAGAGACAACAGAAAATCATCATTTGTTCGCAATTCTATGAGGAAGATGACATGCTAGCGTGAGCATATTTGTGTGGAATAAAACAGATGACCCTCAGCCAGTCATACAAAATCATCATGTTCTTGAATAAAGTTATCTGTGTCAAGAAAACTTTATTCAACCCATACACACCATTTCCAGTTGCACCATTTCTTATATGTTGTTTGCTGCAGCATTCATTGCCTGTATATTTATTATAGCTATAAAAGTCAGGGGATCTATAATAATCCAAGCTCTGAATACAACAGATGGGTTAGTTTACAAAGCACTCTGGAAATGAAAAGGAACCTCTTGTGATGCTTTTGTAGGAAAACTTGTAGTAATAGCTGAAAAATGAAACTACCACGTCTGAGAAACATTGACAGGTTATTCATTATTTCATTTCTCTCAACTTCTACTTTCAATATGGCAACCCATTATGCTATGCTGTATTTTGATAGAGTTTATACATTCTTTAATCCTCAAAGCTTGCCCAGCTCTGGTTTTGTTGCCAAAACAACACAGCACAGCCCAAACTCCAGCCATACCACCTGACAGAATTAGGCCAGAATTGCCAAACTTATTTACAAAGATCTGTCTGTATTTAACCAACCTCACACAGGAACAATCTGGCTGTGGTCTCTTACTGTTGCTCTTTATTTCTTGGTGAGAATCAGACAGATTCATCATCAAAGTCTGTAGGACCGTAACCAGGTGTCCCAAAGGCTACCCTTGCCCCCCCAATGAAGCTATAAAAACCAGTCCATTTCAAGTACCCATCCAGACCACTCTTCCAAAATCTTTTCCTCATCATACCATTCAAATTATCAACAAAACAAGCCTTAAAGAAAAATAAAGTAGGAAAATATACGATCCAATCATCTACTTGGATGAAGAAAACCACCCAGAAAGCACAGATGAAGACAGAGGAAATTCGGATGTTAGCTATTTCCCTGCAAACCCATGACAATGACTCACAGAATCAATTGTACCAAATAGACGATTGTTGAGAGAAAACACGATCATCAATGAAACAAAAAAGCAGCAACAAAGCACACAAAGGAGGCGGCTGTGAGCTCATCACAACTCCTGTTTCAAAGGACCTCATGGCTGTAAACATCATGCAACTCAGTGTAACTGTACTGTAGGTTGAAGGAGAGGCTTAATTCCTAACGTTTTATCAACTCTAAACTTTCAACCACTAAGACATTCTTTTGGTGAAGGCTGCAATTTTCACAGAAATGAGGGCTTAATGCTTTCTGGAAAATGTGATCACAAATTTGAGCTTGAATCCTTAACGCTCTTCTCTCCTTCCAGAAAAGCTGACTTTTGTGTGACTATTCATTGGAAAATGCCCTTACGCAAAGCAAATTTTTGTAGGCCACTGAGAAGCAAAACTCTGAAGAAATATATTATGAAATCATCACAAGGTACAAGTAACATCTAACGATGTAGAGGCAGTCTCTTATTGAAACCTTCTTCTGGGATTAACAGGCAATTGCTATAGGCACCCACTTTGCTGCCTTCCCTCAGATCTCATTTTTAAGCAAACCTCTTGCCCTATATGTTCCAAGTGCCTTATGGAAACCTGAGGGAAAATGGAAGCAAACCTAGGTCTAATGAGACATCAGCAGAGAACATCACGGCAGAATTTCAAACTGCGGGGAGTGGGACTTAACAGAACTGAAACCAAATTTCATTAAAAGCTTCCTGAATCGTGAAGCTTCTTAAACAGATTTTAATGTTCAAAATTTCACCACTTATACCCTGTAGCACAGTATGCGAACGATGCTTTTAAAAGCGTTTACCTCTATGGAATGTGTCACAGTGCTGATGATAAAAATCTGTCCGCCACATGCAGCCCAAATGGTCTCTTCCATCACAAGCAGACTTCTGACAGGCAGAACCCCCAGTTTAACTATTTTCTGGGGTTCTGTGTTCCACGTCCCATCTGCAATAAAAGAGAAGAAAGGTTATAAAACAAAGATTACAATTTTGTTGTGTAAAACAGTTTTGAAAATGCTATCTCTCAAGCCTACTGCTCGAACCTCTGCATGTCTCCACTTCAAGCTACACTGTGATTTCTGTATGTTTAATTTTAGCTTCCAGGGTAAGTTTGTAAGGATAATGCAACATTAGGCATAAAAGCAAAACCCAAACACTCATATATTTGTTAACCGAACAAATTTTATCTGGATTAATTGATAAACAAGGAATCCCACACTGCTGTTCTAATGCAATTGCTTTCTTTTCCAGATAAAATACAGTCAGAAAGCTGTGGCTGATACAATTTTCTCCAACTCGGAAGGAACTCACAGCCAACCTGTTTCAAGATGAATCAACTTGTAACCAGGAGAGAATCATCTTTCATGTGAAAAGTAGTCAGCAAGATTTTTCCTGTAGGTTCTAATGAGCCCAGATGACTCTCTAAGAGCACATTGATGGAATGGACTTCCTGTTGCTAGATGTGATGCTTCATTTAAGAAGGAATTTTTTTAAAACAAGAAATTAAAAATTAATTTTGTGCCATGTCTTCACTTTTCCTATTTTTTCCCCCGACTATACACAGTGTCTTCTGTGGACCACATTTAGCAGATCCAAATTACATTAGGCATGTCTATGTGGCACAATTAATTATTCCGAGACCTCCTGATAAAAACTGCATGCCACTGCTTACCACTCTGGTCACGCTCACTTGCCATCTCTTTGAAACAAGGATTAGCAGATTATTTCTCTCCAAATTTAAGAGCTAGCTACATGGCCTTCTTGAAATAGTTGTAGCTGCCTCTTTTATACATACAATTTGAGACACTAAATATGTCAATAATCATTTTAATACTTTTATATTATTTTATTTCTATTCTAAGCACTGATTGAACAAAGTCTCAAAGATCGCATTTCTATCCATTATGCTTAATAATATCAAGATCTGTTAAAGTATCTGCTTTTACATTGAGATAAAATATGTCCAAAAAGCCCTCTTTCCTCACGTTAAAGCGTTCTGCCTGCATAAACTGCAGAGAAGTTGTCTACTTTACTGACACCGTTTTCAACTCAGTAACTGCCTACATTTTGATTGATGAGACCAAGGTAAATGCATCTTTAGCCAAGCACTTAAGTATAACTTTTTTTCTTTTTCCCCAATAACAAGGGCATCTTTTATTATCTGCTTAGGTAAAGTGGTACAAAATTCCTGCTTCACAATAACAGCAGCAGCAACAACAACGAGAAGCCTCAGCTCCGAAGTACTTCTCATCGCTTCTGCCATCTGCATGATACAACCTTTGCTGAGTCATTCTCAGGATGCAGCTCTCTTCCGAAAGCATCTTTGTAAAACTGACATTTAGTTTCAGGCCGTCAAAACAATTTTCATTATTTCAGTTTGCAAGTGAGAAGAGTGTTTCTAGTTATTAGCTTGCAAACTCTCCCTGCGATGTCAAAGTCACTCTGTGTTCTTCATGACTCATATGTACCATTAGTAATAAAGAAACTTCTGGAAAAGTTTTTATTTGCTAGCAACTACATTATCCTCAAATTAAGTTCTTAAGTGGAGGCTGCCCGTACCCTACGAATGCTTTACCCACTGCAGGCAGTCCAGAGAGCAGATCTGCACATGTGCATATCCTGACTTCCACTGCGTAAGTTATGCTGACTGCATCCAGTACGTAGCACCCTCCTGTTTCCTTTTTAGAGATAAAACCAGCATAATTCTAGTATATTCTTCTGAAGGATAAAGACTGTGAATTTGGGCAAAGAGCAGATATGCTGAGCGAGAAGCTATCTTTTCTTCTGTAGTTATACTTTCACACTGAACAGCACATTAATGTAAAAAGAAAACCATCCACTGAACTCAACGGCTCTTTCCTGTAAATACATTCAAGCTGTACATCGATCTATATATACAGCGTAGCTGATACTTAAGTGACAGGTGAATAGGGATTTTTCAGGATCTCAACCGTGGACTCGGATTTAAATTTTGCTTAAATTTCATAGAATCATAGAATGGTTCATTTCAAGCATCTATGGGTTTGGGGTTGTTTTTTTTTTAAATCTGGATCTTTATGCCCTCAATTTCTACGTAACTCCTCAGATGACTAAGCATTAAGCCATGTTATTAATTTTGATGAAGTCTTACTTAAAATTATTATCTAGCATTTGTAATAGCTTTTGAGTAAAAAGAAAAATTAGTACTGGTGTCGGGTGGACGTCAATTGCAAAATAAAAATTATAAAACAACTTACTGCAAGGTAAGAAGGTGAGTTCAGTATTACCAGTGTTATGAATACTACCAGTGTTACAAATATTTGATTCAACAAATGTGCATTTCAAAAGTCAGTTCTCACAAAACCACTTTCTGTTGGTGCTGTGAGCACAGCACTTAGCAATCCAGTCAGCTTTAGCAGTTCAGTGGGATTGGACATGAGAAGAAGGTGAGATAGAGACCTGATGTCCTTCATGTTGCCATGACTTCATGCAAAGAAACTGCAACCCCACTCGATATATCGGCCCAGGAAAAATCCAAAGCTCTACCCAGATACGCTAGCCATGTGATAAGGCTATTCTCTAGTACTTTTTTATTTCCTCCCGCAAACATGGCTGTCTTCCTGATCAGACAGCATCTGAGACAGATGAAGGGAAAAAAAGGGTCGGGGGAGACTCTCTAGTCTGGTAATTAGGGCAGTATTTAAACGATGGGTCAGCTGTGTTCTGGTCTCTGCCTCAGTGAATGCTTAATTAATTATACAAAGTGGAATGGCACCAGGAGGAGAACCTAAGCACTGTGCATCTCTCTCCTCTTATTTTGCGGCAGCCAGGGAAATCTCTCGAGAGTTGGAAGCACGGGTACAAATCCTCTCAAGCAAGGCAAGGGATTAAGCCTGGTAATCCAACATACTTCTGTGAATGCTTTAACCACAGGCTGCTGGCTAAAAGAAAGATCACGACTCTATTTTGCTGAACAAGAATTTCATCGTCCATTGTCAAAATCACTTAGCAAGCCTGTGTCTAGTTCACAAGTTGTAAGAAAACTGAATACTCTCTGCTTCTTTTCCCTGATCTCAGCAGCCCCTTTTCAATACCTCCCTGCACAGACTTCAGGTTTGACGTTGGCTATTTCATATTATCTGTCTGATCCAAAGTTCACTGCTTCTAAAATCTAAGTGAAAAGAAGTATTATCTCTGCTCTACTTGTGTAAACACCTGCAGATTCAAGACATACTTATGCAAGCAGGTCCAACAACTGGCACTATCCAGGTATTTAAAATTAGGTGCAGCACTTGCAAAAGATACGGAATGGCTTCATTTGATGTTATAAATCCTTGGTTATTTACTGATTTAATAAATTGATCTATTCCTAAGAAAAAAGAAAAGCAGCAAGAAATAGTAGCTGAGATAAAACTTCTGCCAACAAAAACTCAATGAATACAATAGGGCAAAGCCAGTGCAAGAGCAGCGTAAGGCATGTTATGCTCTTAAAATAAGGTCATAAGACCTTAATGTATAAGGACATTATTTCCATTAGTGCATTTTCTTATTAGTCTTCTGATTTTTATGAATTTTAGGAAATCAGTTATCCTTCCATTCACTCAAATTTAATCAGATAGGAAAAATTTTAAAACAATGTTCTTTTTATAGGACAGAATGTTGGCTATTTTATCTTTCTGTGGTTTGTTTCCATAAAACCCAATGAAGAAAAGTAATACTATTTTACAGAATTTTATAAAAATAAGTTTCTTATGAAATTTATAAATATTTTATTAATATTTAGTATTTTTTATAATTATAATTTGTTAGTGTTCTCAAGTCTTCATCTGAGATAACCTAATAAAATAAAATTTATCTCCTCAGAAAGTCTTTTTAAAAGTTTGTAGTAGTTTTCCCTTCCCTTAGGCTTTCAGTCGAGCTGAACTGAACATGCTTTTTTGTCGGTAGCTTCCTCTCTTGCTTAGCAGCAGTATTGATGATTTCAGCGGGGCTGCCAACACGGCCCTGGGAACAGCGGTTGTTGGTTAATTTGTGCAGTGGAGCACAAACATTTTTTCCATCACATGGTATAAACCAGCCCTGTTGAGGAGTAAGATAGTAGCTAAAGAAGTAAAAAAAGTTTAGCACATTTATCACTTGGAAACAAGCTGAGACACTCAGGTTTGCTCTTCTAAACAAGATGTAACTAGGGATGTCCTGTGCTACCCATGCATATAGTCACTTCTTCCTACATATGCAACAAATTCTTCATGCTAAATAGCTGACAGAGCCCTACCTAAAGTTATAGAGAGGGGTGGTGCTGGAAGTCCCAGCATGAGATATGTAAATAAGACTGATACCAATGTCAACATATTCCCGGTAACAAGTATTAGGTGATACTGCTAACAGTGATAACATAGTCAAGACAACAGTATTTATTTCTTTTTCAGTATCACTGCTCTAGTCGTCTCTGTAACAGCTTAATACTGTTCCTTACTTTTTATAGCAATACCTCTCACCACATCTACTTCAAGTGGCGATCACATGCCAGAACCACGTTCAAACACACTGGAGCACTGCGTGGATCCACCCAAGCTCTGAAGCTGAACGTCAGTGCTTTATATCCTACATGTTCCTTCTTTCCTGCATTTGTCAAAGTACACAACTGTCTTGCCAGACTGATCAAGGTATCTTGCTAACGAGCTGACCCTTTTCCCCTACTCTTATACTTTCTTTCAGTTTTGCTCCTTGCCTTGATATTCATTCTCTGAAAATGATCACTGATTAGTGTCATGAGGCCTCTCTGGATAGGGAAGTTATCAAAACTCTTGACCAACTTTGGACCTGCCTATGTTTTTACCAGTGAAGTCTCTCTGAAGAATGTAAACTTCTGTTCTATGCATGGCCGGAATTGCCTCAGCTGTTCTTGTTTCACATTCAATTGCAATCCTCAAAGTTGAACTTTTCTTCCTTTCATAAACCCCAGAGTCAGAACCTAGCAGTGTACACCTACAGAAACAGGCTCTGCAAAAATCTACTAGAAAATACAGCTTTCATTAAAACATGCAAGAGGCTTCCTCTTACGGGCGTGTGGGCTCAGTCCTCTCTATGGCAAAAGAAGCTTCACATCAATATCTTTAGGCTTCCAGAAGAGACCTTTAGCCACCCAGGTGAGGGCCACTCGGAGTGGCAACAGCAGCATTCCCAATCCCTTCCTCATGTTAAAGCTGAGCCACTCTTGGAAAAAAAAGAGCTAAAGACTGTGTGAGAGGCAACAGAGCAGAAGTTTATGTATTAAATAATAATTTGATAAAATAGATATCTCTTCAGCTGAGAGCCTAGTGTCTTAGCTATTAGGATACTATATGAGAAACTGCATGTCCTGTTTGTCCTACCCTGTTTAAAAAAAACACAATCAAACAAAAAAAAACCACCCCAAAACATGATTCATCCTCAGTGAAAGAAACTGATCATAGGCGCAAGCCCTGCACTGTGAATCACAGGTGGCACTTCTCTAACTCAGTGGCACCTGGAAGTAGGATGACATTAAGAAATGCCTTGTTTCAATTTGTTACCAAAATGGTTGAAGTTGGAAGGGACCTCTGGAGGTCATCTGGTCCAATCCCCCTGCTCAGGCAAAGTCATCTAGTGCTGGCTGCCCAGGATTGTGTCCAGATGGCTTTTGAATATCTCCAAGGATGGAGAGTCCACAAGCTCTCTGGGCAACCTGTGCCAACGCTCAGCCATCCTCACAGTAAAAAAGTGTTTCCTGACGTTCAGAGAGAACCTCCTGTGTTTCAGTCTGTGCCTATGGCCTTTGTTTCTGTTATGGGACACCACTGAAAAGAGCCTGTCTCCATCCTCTTTCCACCCTCCCTTCAGGTATTTGTAGACATTGATAAGCCTTCTCTTCCCTAGGCTGCACGGTCCCTGCTCTCTCAGCCTTTCCCCACAGGAGAGATGCTCCAGTCCCTTCGTCATCCCCACGGCCCTGTGCTGGACTCTCTCCAGCATGTCCATGTCTCTCTCATACTGAAGAGCCCAGGAACTGGACCCAGCGCTCCAGGTGGGGCCTCACCAGTGCTGAGCACAAGGGAATGACCACTGAGCACACCAGGCGCTGTGAGTTTAATTCTGGGTGTGAGCGTGCAAGGGCTGGCTGTGGTGCTGTGCACAGGAGTGAGAGGCTACACATGCCAATCATGTGCCAAAAAGACAGGCCTTGCAATCAAAGCAGCGTGTCTTTTTTGTGCATCTGTTCTCTCATCTTAACCAAACTCTTTGTGAAAGAACTAACATATTAATTCTTCTAGTCTTTGCCACAATCATTCTGAGTTTTTATTTTCTGTTTCCTGTTTCTCTCCATACTCTTTACCGGACTTTATGGAAAGGAAATGTACATCAGTATCAAGAAGAAAGGAAGTAGCGGGAACTGACTACAGTATATCAGGAACAATACACCTATATTATATAAAGATTGTGATTTCCCTTTCCTAAGATGCTTTTGTGAATGAGAGTCAAACACGCGCTGACCTTTTTTGCTATTACATCACTCAGAAAGCACATCTGCTGGGCCGTCTGCAATCATCACAAAGGGGTTTTGTTATGTTTTTTAAACAAAGAAAATACAATGTACTTTTTCCTTAACCTTATCTAGAAGTGTTTTGCCTGGAAATATTCCTAATAGTTTGGTCTAAGCCAAACACTAAATACACAATATTTCAGACTGATAACCGTGCAGAAGTTAATAGCACTGTAAACAAGTTCCCAACACACAAGGTATCAAAAACTTTACAATCTGCATCACTACTATTCCTATACATAACACATTTAATGCATTAGCTGTTTCACAGTTCCCCAAAACCAGTCTTCTCACCCACATAAAACTAAGGATTGTTAAGGATAATTATTAGGGCTCCTATTTTTAGGATTAATGTGTTAGCTGACCTACATCCTAGTCTTTCTGCGACATTTTCACAGATCATCACGTTAGCTCACATTTAAGAACTGAGTAGACTTTATGATATCAGCGCCCCATTGACTTTGCTTTTAATTTCTGTTCAAATACATTCAAGCTCAATGAATAAGAAAACTCTTTGCTTTCAACTCATAAGCAAAAATACACGGATACAGAAGTGTTGCACTAAAACATGACTACCCTCCATGGAGGAAGTCTCACTGTGCACCTTCAACTCTGCCACTAACATGGCATGTGTTCCTCAGTTTACTATACATACTACTTAGTTTCCATTTTAAATGACTTCAAGACAAGGCTTTCTGCAGCCAGAGAGCACTCTGGATGCTGTCAGTCTGACAAAGATCTCTTGTGAAGAAAATCAGAAGGGAGTACTTGCTGTTTCTAAACAAGCTGAGTATTTACATGCATTGAGCCATCTGATAACAACAAGAAAAATTAGAGCTATTTGTGTACTGAACATCAAATGACAGAAGTCGTGGGTCTTTGACCACATGCATAAAGGCATCAAGTTTCAGTGACGGAACCGATCCACTACGCTTTCTGCCCATAGAGGAAGAAACAAGGATCCCAACTCTAATGGAGACTGCGAGGTGGATTTTCATCCTAGAAGAAAGATTATCCCTTTTCATTCATGGAGTCCCACAACAGGCTGCACAACCATTTTACCTGTGCATTCCATAGCATTTGTCCTTCTCAGGCTTCAAATCAAGATGCCTAGTAATGCAGTGACCATGTTTCATGTTCACTTTTAAGTATTTCCTTAATCTCCTTTACGCCCATAGACCAAAACCCAAATTGAAGTGCATGGCTGGAAAGTAACCCTCTCTGTAGAACAGACTGCAACCCTGATGAATTGCACAAAGCTCTTGGGAGGCTGCATTCCCCCTCCCTCCTGTTTTACCACTGGGATTTGCTTTGTTTGGTAAAATAGGTCAGTGCTCATAAAAACAGCCCTACAGGGCTGACCGCCTCACATGACCACAGCAGCCAACTACAAGGAATATGAACGCTAACATGGGAGCAGCTGATTTGCACAACTTTCATGAGGCATGGAGAACTGAAATAGCGCGCACAGACCAAACTGTAAGGGAAAAGACTATAAGATGAGTCAGAAAATAAAAATGGATGCATATTTCCCATCTCACAGCTTCAGCGATCCTGAAATAGACTGCAGCAGGCTCTATGAATATCTATCTGCACAGAACTGGTGTCTTCTGAAGAAGATAAACAGGGGATGCTATGATCCTGGTCAGTATGACATAACCTCCAGCTCTTAACATAATTCAGCCTGGTTAACAGCTCTGCCCTGTCTTTAATATCCTCTGCAGATATGCAACCCATGCATCCTTTCTTATCTATACTGACAGGGATGCCACCTGCGTTTTTGAAGTGGTCTTTTTTGGAAGAAGTTGAGTGACAGCAATTGCAGTCTTAAACAGCTTAAATACACCAATCCCTTTCAGAGGAGATGACAGATTCACTTTACTACCACATCCAGGTATATGTGGAAACTAAAATGTCAAAAATGATGTTATGAGACTAGGATCAAGGCCTCACTCCTGTTCCTCCAAAACAAAGAAAAAATTGCTATTCAGTGGTAAAAAAAATAAAAATTTAAAGGGAACTGAAATCTAACGTCTGGCTTCAGATCAGACAACGTCTCAACAGGAAACCCACTGGATTGAAGATGACAACTGGTGAAAAGAAATCTCTTTCCCACGGCTTTTCTTTTTTTCATATTCTTTGTTGCTTGGAAAAAAAAAATATTGCATCCTGCACCTTTCCCAAACTAAGTCTTCATATGATCTAACACTGCATATCTAATTTGTTCCAAGATTCAAGATACTGAGCTTGGCTCCTCGGTTAGAGGCTATCAGGATTTAGCAGCCAAGGTATAGTGCCACACAAATGAAACTGCACAATTTACAGGGCCCACCTCATTAGAGAAGTATGACAACCATCGTTATGCATCTCCCACTAATAATGGTACACCAGATGTCTGCTGTCTTTGCACATTGCAAAGTTAGGTGTCAAACTAACATTTCACTTAAAAACCCAGGTTTCAAACTTTGAGTAAAGCTTCACTGATTTTGAACTACATTTACTATATACATATGCAGGAAAGTTAGTGAGATATCCCGGAAGTACACAGAGAAGCACCCAAAACAGCTCTGGAGATCATTCTGGTTCAGAAGTATTACCTGGGTTACTTCTTTACTCAAATTAATTTAGCCTATTACTTAGCTAGATACAAAACAACCAACTGTGATGCTAACGGAAAAAGAAGTCCTACTGTGAAATACATGAGTCGCACACATAGGAAAGATTTCGCGTTATCTGGACAGTAAAAATGGAGTTGTCGTTTCAAATGAGATACACAGGAATCTCTACCAATAGGGATTTTTTGTATTTTGTAAACTTCAATACCAGGTAGTTGCATGCAATTAGCATTGTGCTGTGTAAAAGGCAGCGTACTGCCCGTTATCACATAAACTTCTGGACTCTTGTAACACTGAAGACCTTAGGGTTCAAGCTAAGGGGCACAAATCAATTTTCATATGTATCGTGTGGTAAAAGTGGGAACAGTATCAAAGTATCTACTATCCTTCAAAAAGAGAAAACAAAGTGTGCAAAGTTTTTTCAGAAGTACTGAAAAGTGTAGTAACCTTAGTTCAGCAGTTTTACAGAGAATTTTCAGAAAATAACAGTGGAAAACTACCTCTGCCAAAATATACTGACATGTGAGTTCCTCAGGATGTTATCAAATCATATCACTACATTACCTTCTGCTTTTGTGTAGATTGAGATGTTTCCATTTACCAAGCCAGCAAACAAGTATTGAGACATATATGTTAAGCTCATAACAGTTGATTTTTCAGGAGTGAAGAAGTGCTGAAGTCGAATTTTCTTTGAGCCTTGGCAACTTTTGTAAACAGAAATACTATAAAAAGAAGCAAGAAAAAATAAACCTATAAAGTTACGTTTTATTTAGTTCTTACTAGAATATGCACAAAAGAAGTTTAGAACAAAATAGTGGGGGGGGGAAGATTTTCTCCTCTCATTCATAGACAATTATGGAAAGGAGTATCTTGACCCTCCAAAATGTTTATGTAGACAATTTGCAATTACTTAACATCGACACATGACAACACTTTTCATAGTATCTTTTATGGAGAAACATTTATTCAACAAAGAGACATAATAATAAAAACTCTGCTCGAAGTCCTTATTATGAGTCTATCCAAAGCTTTCTATTAGTCCAAAAAAAAAAAAAAAGGATTAAGTATTACCTGGAGAACTAGGGAAAAGAGAAGAAAAACTCAATACCAGACATCATTTACACTTAAAATTCCCACTATTCCTACAGATTATTACCATGGGTACGTTAGGAACATTCAATAATTAAATTTGGAATTAATGGCACTCACAAGCAAAGCTAATCAGGACAATTAAATGTTGGAATTTCTGGAAACAGCAGCTTCCTTGGAGATTTTTCTCCTCCTTCATTTATACTGGTTAGAAACCCCTTCAAAAATCACATGTGGTTACATACTTACGCCCTCACCAGCTATAACAAGATCTGCTTGCTTTCTTTTTTTATAAGTTCAGAAAATGTAGCTTTGTTCTTCCATATAAATCAAGTGATGACTCAGTAAGGTCATAAGTTCAAACAGAGTAAAATAATTCATGTCAATAGTAAACAGCAATATTATTTTCGCATGACAAATCCTGCACAATATCACAGTGTAGAAAGTTAATGGGTTCATCATTTAACACTTCGTCATTCTGAAAATTTTCCAATGCCTAGAGATTATGTTGTAACATTACAAAAGTAATATTTATATTTTTCAGACATGATATATGATGAATTAATCGTCTTTCATCAAAGATATGCATTATTTTATTTTCAAATACTATATGGTATATTTTAATATCATGTGGAGTGTTTTTTTTCCTTGATTTAGGTAGAAAGGATAAGGTGAGGTCACTGGGTATTCATGGATACTTTTTTAAAAAGAAAACATTTTCTTGGAAGTATCTCACACAATTTTGCTACAGAATAGTAAACCTAATGAATAAATCATACACAGTACACTAAAAATGAGAATCACCTTCCTTCTTCCGTGCCAAGGCAAATAGTAGGCACATTAGAAGCTTTTGCAGGAACATTTTCAGAGTCAAGTGCCTTATTTTGCTCTTTCAGTCTCTCCTCCTCTGGTATGTAGACCATGCAGAGAATCCGTGATTCCACATTGAAGCACTCAATAACCTTGGGGCCGGAGCTTTGAAATGAAACTATTGCAATCTGGCCCATCTGATTAGTACAACTGCCAATCTGAATTGGAAAAAGGAAAGAAATGAAAAAAAGACCAAGACTGATACCTGTCTCAGGGAAGATCAGCATTAACAAGAAGGAATGACTGGAATGTTACTTGAAGAGTGCACCTCAACTTATATGTGTGAATATGAGTTTTCATGCATTAACACATAAACAAGAAAATAATTCAGCACAAATGCAAGAGATTTCAAAACATATACGCCAAATTCCCGTGTATACTCATAAAAACAGGTCTTTCTTTTTTGAAAGGAGGAATATTATAGCCTATTGTGACATCTGATTCCTATGTTTATACATAGTACAATGCAATTATGGTAAGTACCTGTGTAATACGTTATTTTAATAACCAGTGTTCTAAGTTATCTCAGATTCTTTAAAACAGATAATACAGCCGAGGCCTCTCCTTTGCACAGTAACAGGTCTACAAATAAATGCTCTGTCCCAACAGAAAAAGTGATTATTAATATAGTGCCTTTTGTAAACTTGTTGATACAGGTTCCTAAACTTTTCCCTGATCCAGAACTAAATATCATCAATATGTTCACAAATTTGTACATTTTAGGGAGCTGGGAAAAGTGGAAAAAAAAAAAAAAGTCTGCCCAAACAGCAATAAGTGTTTTTATATAGTAACTCCTTATGTTTATATGAAGTGAAAAAACATAGCAAAGAGACAAAAAGAACATTTCTGTGGCAGTAGAAAGATTTTATTGGCATATATTTGTGATGACTGCTTACAGTGAAGACAAAAAGAAATTATATGGGTCACATTGAAAAAGACCACTGACAAAAGCCATTCCTAACTTCTACTTCTAGTTCACAAGAGTTTCCTTAAAATTTCAGTATTGTAGCAACAAGAAAAGCTTGTGAAATCATTAGTTGTTTTTTTTTTTTTTTAAAGTGTTGGCTATCTCACTTTTTCTGATGGAATACCTGCATATTTGAGGTCATAACAATATGCCAGAATAGGGTGGTTAGTTTTTTTTCCTATATACAGACTTAAACAGTTTATTTACAGCTAAACCATTTTTAAAATATGGAAACAGACAATAGGACAGTGTGAGCTCATATGGGTTTTAGCAGCCCTCATTATAAATTAGCACATAACTCACTTCTGAATGTGCTCAGCACTTTGGCATTTGTTTTGTGTCACACTAACAAATCCACACAGATTAAGTGACACACTACTGAGAACAGCGAAATCACATGGACAAAATTACTTGCTATCCTTTATAGAAATCCATCTTAAAACATACAAACAAAAAAACCCTCAAAATTTATTTCAGATCCATATGTTGCTGAGAGTCACAAAAAACAGTGCAAAGAAATAGGAGACAACCCCCTTTTTAGCTTTTAAAGATTACACTTACCCAAAGAAAACCATGTTCCATGGCGCAGGAATCTGACTCCGTTTCACCAGGGAGGTATGGTTCAGGATTATAAGCAGCACATTCAATCTTCAAAGGAAAAGAGAACAGTTACCACATTAAAAAGATATGTATGTTTCTGTCTAATTTTGTCTGCAATTAACTACAACATTTAAGGATATCAAAGACTCACAGAAGGCAAGAAGTCAGTTTAGTCCATCCGGCTTCCCATGGGCAAGGTCAGCTACACATGTGTTGGGCCTGACACATTCCTTATCTACCCTTACAGACGTTTAAAGCCAAAGACTACAAATTTTCTACCTGATCTGCTCAAATGCTTCATGACCTTTAAGTTTTTCCAAGTACCCAACCTAACCTCATCCTTGCTGTAATCGTTAGCCTGTTACTTCTCATCCCAGCCACCAGGTACATACTTCCCTTCTGTAGCACCCTTTTACATATAAGGCCGATATATGCTGTGACCCTGCCTGAGTCTCCTCTTCATTAGGCTAAGTTAACATTATCAATTCATTAAATTTAAAAATCTTTAAAAGAATTGATTTTTTTTTTTACTCTCATTTTTTAAATTCTTGATTATTAATTATCACTTTTCAAACTGGCATCTCTACAGCAAGTTTATCAGCTCCATATATTTGAGTGCAGAACTTTCTCACCTATAGTAGAACACGCTATTCTAGCAGAGCTGTTAGCAGCACCACACCATGATTACCTCTTCTGTAGCCTGTTTGTACACGTCCCGTTGATTATTTGCTCTTTGTAACAATATTACATTCTTAACCAATCCTTAGCTTGCTGGTCGATTAAAAACTACTTTTACAGACTTTCTACTCAACCACTTCCTCAATATGTACTTGTGAAGCTCTTTATTTCTGCCTGAGCACACCATGTGTCTCTCCTACTGACTGTCATCCCCTTTTTTTTTTCCCCGCCCATCAAATTATTTCTCCAGGTGCTTTACTCATTTTGAATGCTAATGCCATCACCCATAATACTCCCACCCTCTCCCAACTTCATGTCATCATGTTACTGTCAGTAAATTAATAACCATACTCATGATTTTATCATGCAGGCCATTTAAGAAAAACCTGAAAGCTACACAAAACTCAAGATATATATTTAAGTCCATCCCAACTCTGAAAACCAAGGCTCTGAAAACAGGCATTTTTATGAGCAGTCATGGATTTCTATTTTCCCTAATTCCCCTAATATCCATGGCAGAGCTCCCTAAAGCTTATGTAAACACTTCAAAATATATACAAGCAATCTATAACCATATAGAGAATAAAAAGGTTTCTGATGAGGTGCGATACTACATTTTTAGACAAGATTCTCTATAATTCACACTAATGTTCTTCTCTCAGACATCAACGTCATTGTGATTATATTGCAGTACTAGAGACAATAAGCTTAGTAATAACTTAGACAACTTCACCATAACCTGGCTACACCATCTCCCAACAGTGAATAATTAAGAAAAAAAGGAAATAAGCAAGCATAAATTAAGAGTTCTGAATTCCCAGTTGACTCCATTTTCAAAAGTGTAAAGAATTTCACAAATCTCCCTGACGACAACAGGCATCACCAAGTGATTATCAGTAGTAAAAATGATTTTCTGTACTCACCAAGGCAACTCTCTATAAGGATAAAAGATGGAAACGGATAGATGAGAAAAAAATAAAACAAAAGCTATTCATGCCAGTCTTGGCATGTTACATTTAACACATGCTGAAGCTATCTACTTGTAATGGTGATTTACAGTAGCTGTGACAGCTAAATACATCACTAGTGAAAGGAAAGACAGCCTGCACACTGGATATTTCTGGGGCTGCTTGTTACATCTCTGTGTTACTTTGCACCTTAATCAAAACCGATGATGTTTTTCCATAGTTAAACCCCAGTAGTTTAGCCCTCAGTCTTGACAGAAGCCCTTTGCCTGGGTTGTAAACTGGCTCTGACGGAAGAAGTTGCTGCAGGCTCCCTACACCACCTGAAGCGTCATGCGGAGGGATAACAAGCAGGATCATCCAAGCAAAGGGTCTCTTCCCACCCCAAGCTGTGGCCTGACACCCAAACTGCAGCTGAGGCTGCAGAAAACCACCAGTAATACTTAGATCATCTTTTCCAGTAATATCAAGGATTTAGGAGCATCAGACATGACAGCCGGGCTCACGCCCATGTTATCTTTAGGAGCTGCAAAACTGGCAAAGTTGACGCAGAGCTCAGGCAAATACTGCCACATTCTGTGTTCTCCTGTGGTGACCAAGGCAAAGACCACCACCCAACTATATGGGTAACAGACTTTCCTTTCCTTTCAAAATTAAGCAGATCCTGTTGTAACTTGATTACCAGAGTTGAGCCTGGGCCTTCAAGGCTCCTGGCATGGTCTTATAGGACTTACAGACACATAGGCTCTAAGGAAACATAAATATTGTAATTTTCTGCAAAAAATTAAATTAGCTTGGTTATTTGACCGGTGGTGACTTTTAAAAAGTATTCAATACAGAAAGAGCTGACTGTTTAATAAGACAAGAATGACTACGGTTGTATGGGAGACCGGAGACTTTCAGCAGAATTTTGGCTGCTGTAAACCACAGCTCCGCTCTGAAAACCAGTATCACGGGAATGGCTTGATTTAACAGCGTTACATATTTCAAATGTGTTTCCAGCTAGCAATTATTTTCCCCCAACGTCCAGGCCTGTAAACTCACACCAGAAGTGAAGCTGCCACCTGAACTTCCCTCCTGTGTAGGCTGTCCTAGCAACGAGGGCCTGCAGACTTACTGCTCTAAGCAGTACCCATGCAATGATGTTAATTTAACAGTGGGATTCTGGCCATACAATTGAATTTCCACCAGTGTTTTTGCATAAGCCTAACTCGAGTGACGGTCAATAAAAAAATCCTGTTGATGCATAGGAAAAAAAATTGTATCCGGCACCCTTCCCTTCTGTCTGTTGGTCTGGATACGCCATACTTATTTTCATTAAAGCCAGTGGTCAATATGACTTCAAACTGACACATTACTTCAGGAAATGAACCATTAGGACAGTATCTGTATCCCTATTCAGAACAGAACTACATTTTATATAAGACCCCATAAAACTGAATTTTAAAAATTAGTTTAAAACTATTGCTCTTCATGCACTAATGAAAATCAGAAATTTGAGTATTCAACATAGTTACAGCAGTACAGGACAGCTATCATGGACATCAGATTCCTGCACTTTGTAAGCTGTAGGTTACCCTGAAGTCTCAAACAAACACTTGGAAACCTCAAGACCAATTCAAAATTCCCAGCAGTCCTGTTTTCATTGAGTGATGAGCTCACATCTGAAAGTAAATGTCATACTATACAAAAGTAAAGACTATGTTCCTTAGTGCCTCAAAGCTTGCAATATTTTGCATGCCTGTGACCCTCTTGGACCTTCCATTGCTACTTACACTAAGGTAGTAACTCAAGACAATTAATAGATGTGAACTAATAGATGTATTTACAATATGGTATTCTTTAGAAGTCATATCACACAAGAAAAACAACTGTAATCTCATATAAAAATTCCGTTCACCTTAAACTCCTGTTGCTTGGCCATCATCACTGGCATGTGTCTAACAAGGAGAGGATGTTTCTCCTTTTTGATTTGATTCCCATCATCTTCTACACAGAACCAACCTAACAGGTTATCCTCCACTGTAATGGAAAGAACAAAGAAACATCCCACAATACTTTCACTGAATAATCACTTACACCTCTCTACAGCAATAGAAAAGAATTCTGTTAGGATTAGTTAATACTGATCAGGCTGTTCTTATGCCTTATATATGCAAAAATGACAACGTAAAACTATGAGCAAAAATTCAATATAGTAGATTACATACATATTGATAATGCACAGAAACCCCTTATGCTAGCAAAATGTTAAGGGTGTTCTCTTTGTGATCTTGTCAGTAGATTATTAAAAGAGGAAAAGGTGCATTAAACCTCTCCACAGACTATAGGAAATCTGTTTTGAAAACAGCATTTCTCTGCCTGTACAAGTGACATCACTACCAACTTCTCCTTATCATAATTATAAGGATCCTCCTCCTGGAATGATGGAAACATCCATTCTCTCTTCTTTTGTTGTTGTTATTTTGCCTCCCTCCAGTGAGAATCCATAAAAGCACTGTATTTTGAGGATGTGCTGGTGAAACTTGCTTTTTAGCAAGCGCATATCCTCAATGTTTCTCAACTTAGGCATTCAAAATCCCAGGTATCTTTGGAAACTTATACCCTCTGTGCAAACACAGGAGACTAAGAACTTCACACGACAGCATATTCTTTATTGCTCCCACTTACATCAGGTTCGTTTGCAATAATCCCTCCAGTGAAGACTACAGATTTAAGTTGAAAAAACTCCTTCCAGAAAACTTCATTTTGACATAACCAACTATAGAAATATTGCATTATATTAAAACTACACCCATAAATTTATTTCATGTTTAGAAAGCTAAACGAATGAACTCAACACCTTGACTGGTATCTCCTAGCTAAAATCATTCTGAGCTAAAACTGAGAAATTTGAACTTGAAGTTCAAAATTTAAAAAGTTCGTAAGATCTGAAGAAATAAGTTTATAACGGAGTAACTTCCTCAACCGTCTGTCCTGTAGTGTATTTCTTGATGATTTAGATATAAAAGTTAGTAATGATTACCACAGACTTCATTAAAATACCGTAGAAATTCTTTTCCTTCATAATGAAATCCACATCCTATCTATAACATCATTACTTTGTAGTGATACACAATCACTACTATTTACTGTATTGCAATTTTAACATCTGCAGATAGGTTTTCACAAAAAATATAATCTTCTCAAAAATAAAAAAAATAATTACACTGTACATTGAGAGCTATCTTAACTCGATAGGAAATTTAAGTAACCAAGAATTACCAAGGGCTAGTTTAGCCATTTGTAAATTGTTGATCCAAGACTGTTTGATGGCAGGGGTAAACGTATTGAACACAGCTGTAAAGAAAGTGGGACGCCCAGACCTGCAAGACAAAAAAAAAAAAAAAGAGCCACTCTAAACGCATGGAGTTTGAGATACAGTCAAGGCTAGAAATGTTGAGCAACATGAAATTCCATTATTTTCTAATACTTAGATAAAGACACAGCTCCGACTTAAGCCTGCAGGCTATGATATTCCATACGCCCGTCTTCCTATGCTTTACATGAAAATGGTATGAGAAGAACACCCTCCTTGATGAAGGAATATAACAGTGGCTCTTCCCTATTAGCTGTCCTTGACACGGTTCCTCTCTTCCTTCTTGCATCTGGAACACAGGATCGAGGAACAGGAGAAAAACTACAATGCTGCCCTGGAACATGCAAGCTGTGGCATGAGAACAGAAGTCAGAGGCTAACTGCGGAGACAGAAGAGGGGGAAGAGCCACAGATTCCCAAATCCTCCCTGGTACATCTGTGCCTAATACATAAGCCCATTTAGAAAGTTTTGTAATCAAGATTACTACTGACTTGTCCTGTTTTCCTGGGAGTTGCAGCTGAATTCTACAGCGATCTGCCGCTCTGATTTCATCTTCTTTTTTCAAAATCAGTTTTTGTAAACCTGAGGTCCAGTCATGGGCTACAGATTGGTTTAAATTCTGAAAAATTAAAAAAGCTAATATTCAATGCCAGCCTACTGGCCTATTTCCAACAGGCTAACTAAGGTGATCTCTGCATGTAACAAACAATTCCTGGCACCTGGGCCTCATTTAGTCCACATTTTAATCATGGATAATTTAGCTATATTTGTAAACACATTTCAAAAATATCTGTAAAAAGTTTGCTAACATATTTTATCTGATGATTTAATCTCACATTGCTCAGAGTTTGATGACACACAAACAACATTCCCAAGTGCCTGTCAGACTATGAAATGTAAATTTGCATCAGGTGTATGCACAACCCTTTTACTTCATTTCAATGAGTAGTTATACAGAACCCCCAAATTCTGTTTTTAAAGAAAGTCTCATGAAAACCTCTACAAATCATACTGCCAATATGTTTTTGTTCAAATCTTTGAGACAAAAATGTTTACAGAGCCATCACGAAGGCTGTCTGTGTGGTTGGAATCTGTTTAAGCAGGATGCTGGAAAAATAACACTCTGCAAGCTGAGTGTTCGGTCACAGAGGGTAAAAGCACACCTGAGTGACACTTAAAGAAACAACAGTAATGAATATTCACACACAAAAGTACACTAATTTTCCACAGTCAGAATTTTATGAAAATTGAAGTCTTTTTCAAAAATAGACACGCTGACCTCATTCCCCACTAAACTCTTCTAATTATCTTACACATCTCTACCTGGAAACACTGACTGAATTTTAAGTTTTCAAAACGTATTTGGCTCTGACTGGCAGTACAGGCAGGAAGGTTTTGTATATGTTAACAGGCAAATGTTTTATGGTATCTGTGCTATACATATTCCCAATAATGCAGCTGAAATTCACCTTCAAATACTGTTTCCATAAAGCTCCTTCATAGTACATATTTTTACAAAACATTGTCTTTCATTTAATGCCCTTGACTCTGAAGGCAAGATATCCCAATAGAAACTCAGCTTTCAAATATATATTCACACACACATAGATACATTTACAGCCTATGGTGGCAGGTAGGAGTTAAAAATTGTGCCTAAGCATACATAAAGAATATTAAAAAAAAAAATAAATAGCTTCTTTGCCTTTTGTTTTAAGACTGTGGAGAACTCATTCTGAAATTCGGTGTTAAAGTACTTTATCTGTTTGCCAGAATATAAGCTAAATAAAAGGGATGCAAACAAGGCCAAAACAAATTACTTTCAAAATTCCGAGCTCAAAATATGAGTTTGGATGGGCATCAAGAGCTTCCTCCAAACAACCATCCTCCTACTACCTTGTCTAACTGCAAGAACCCAATTTCCTAAGATCAAAATGCAATTCTGTTTCCATATAAGCTGATCAGCTGCTGAGCAAATGCAGACACTTTAGCATCCACCTACACTTAAAAACAAAAAAGAAAAACAAGATTCTGTTTTTTACAGACAGCTGTAATCCACTTATAATGCTAAACAGTTAACAGTAATTTAATTATTAGAGGTAAAAATTATTACACTTTTTACAGAGAGAACTAAAGAATGTCTTGCACAGATCCTAGGGAGAGGCAATTATGCTACTTTAAAACAGGAACATATTTGAAAAATAAATCCAGCTTTGTTTATTACCTGATAGTTTCCTTTAAGGCTGCCTATTAATTGACTAATTTGACCAACTACATTCAAGTCATGTAAAAGGTTCTGCAGATCATGGTACAGTTGCCCTGGTCCCATATAGAGCTTGTCTAAAATGAATAAAAACATAAGGTTATATATAATAACATGATGTAATTCTTAGTTGAAGGAGAAAGCATGAAAAAAGATAATAATATTAACATATATCGCTATTTCTTAACACTATGAAAATTAAGCTTATCAAAATTGGTGACACTGTCTTTAGAGTGTAAGAACAACTAACGCACTGTTTGTAGCTAGCGTCTTCATTACTTCTGAAAAACGGTGTCGTTTATTTATACATATATCATTGATATTTATTTCACTTTGCTGCTCCAGGTGCTTTCGATGTTGCTGCAGACAGATAATTGTGAAATGCATCCCAGCAAATTATAGGTAGTGGTATGTTATCACATATTAGTTTTGCATGTACAGGCATTACCATAGGCATTTCCTTTTAGCTCACCTTATCGTTGCGTTTTATAGTTACAATTAAGATTCAAGTTTGTTCATTCAGTATGACAGAGAGCATTATGTGGAGTCTGAATAACCGCGCACTAGAACTGCAACTCATACCAAAGCTTCACAAGACAGTTCTGGATCACGTATCTACATCCTAACTCTAATATGAGCCTGAATACTTCTCTGAACCACTTTTGCATTGTATTGCAGTAATGGTTATGTGAAAAAAGGATCTGCATTGAAATCAGCAACAAAACAGCAGCAGAAATATTTCGGCCTAACCATCAATATGCACATGTGTTTACAAAACACTACCTCAGAAACATATTCCGATTGGTATCATAAGCGTTCTATGTAAATGCCCAAAGCTGCACAGCCCCGCTAATACACTCTGACTCCAAACACGATGGCTATGTAGCTCTTGCGGAAACAACACTCTCCCTCTCCCAAAAAAACCCCACCCCGACTCGTACAAAGTCAGCACGTTTCCCTCTGGCTGAATGACAGGAACCGGGCTGGATTATTTTTCCAGGAAATCCCTGCAGATTATTTAGCTCACGCAGTGTAGTATCCAAAGTATGGATCCTTCACCCTTACCACAGTTTTGGAAGCCAGTCTGCAGGCAGCAAAACTCCCCTGGAGCAGAAGGATTTCAACCCTTTGTTGGCAAGAACATGATTTAAATGTTCGGGAGCAGGGGCACAATCTGTGCCACCAGGTCTGGCTGCCAGGGCAGGATGGTGCTGGACACAGTGCTGCCGCCAGCCAAGACACCACTGGCACCTCCATCCCTAAGTCTGCTACAGGGACCACAGTATAAAACACAACACACCAAACACAAAGCTATCAGAATAGCATAATCCAGAATAAACACTAAGAATAAACACGCCCAACACAATTATTCTTACATCATTTGTATTTTCCCATTTATGTATCAAAATAACTGTATTTTCTGAAGACATTTTCCTATTGGAGGCATCACACAGATCAAGACCACCACTGGATGCTTTTCTTTAATGTAATTCAGTATATTAAGCTAGGAGTATGTCTTAAACCTTGAAGAGTACAAAATTTCAAGACTCAAGGAAAATGTTAAGGGTTACTTTATCACTGAATTCTCCCCTTCATTGCAGGAAATGCAACATAAGCCTGAGATATTACACATCCACAGAAAATTTCAAATTATTCTCTTGCCTTTAAATCTTCTGGTAAATTGAATCAATGAAAGGATTTCTTTGTATTGCCCTTGAGCACTAAACAGGGGAATGACCACACTTACTACTATTTACCCAGCCAGAGAATAGATGCAACTTTCATCCGCCCTTCTTTGCCTGTTCTGAATGTTAATTAAAAGAACAATCTAGCCTTTCTTACCCTTAAAAACAAAACAGTCCATAAGAAAAGATCATTACGTTCATTGTACACAATGAAAAGAAATGACTGCAAAGTAGACCTAAGAGAAAGAGTTTTGAGATTCTGGTCAGTAGAGTATGCTTGCAGATTTGTTTAAAAAAAATGAAACACTTTTCTGGAACTGCTGACTACATACTTTCATTAAACTGCATTTTCACTTTTTTCAATCCAAATACTTGAAAAATCAACATCTGAAAGTTGTAAACACTTCTCTCCTTGTATCCCTCTTCTGCTACCTTACACCTTTTTTCTTACTAACATCTACAAGAATTATAATTTGTTAAGCACCAGAATCGCTAGTTCCGAGACACGTCAAAGTGTTGATTCCGATGGGGCTACTTCCAAAGAAAGGGTGGATCAGTGTTAATAGAAGTCTGGTGAAATCTAGCCAAAAGCCATGATAATGTGTTTGGCACTGTAGAGAACACAAATTGAATCATTCTTGCCCCAAATCTCTGTAACAAAAAGATAAGTTCTGCAAAACAAAAATTTGGACTGATTAGAAGTAACTGGCAGTTTAGTTGAGTTTTTGGCAGAAGTCCAATCACTTACCTGACATTCATAAACTCCATCACTAAACAAACTAAACTGATGCACTGAAAAACTTACTACAAATATTTCTGAAATTTATCCTTGTGGGCTTGAACCAAGAGAAAATTTACAACTACCAGGCTGTGAAAAGCTGAAAGTTTGTGAGGATTCCCTTGTATAGGATGGATATTTTCACTCAAGTGAATTACTTTATTCCCGAGTTTTAAATGCCAGGATGACTCTTTGCAGCTTCATAAAGACGGAGTTACCAGATACTTCATTTTATTGTTGAAAGCAGCTCGGGGAATGGATACTAACCTGCAACATACAACAGCAAGCATTAAGGCAACTCTTAGATGCTGTAGGACTTTATGGCATAGTCTTCAATTGAGGCCACAGAGAAAGCTTAAACTTCTTACACAGACGGACTTGCCCCGTGCAGTATATACATCCACCGTGCCTGAAAAGAGCTGTCCTCTACAATTCTCCTCCTGGAGCTTCAAATGCTCTTACAAATATCCTTGTTCCAGCCTTGAGAATAAGGCATAAATCTTGAATTTCATTCAGTAATTGTCACCTGAGTCTATTTTGTCTGCATCATGCATATTTTATAAGTCAAGATAAAAAAGATGCAGTAAGAGCGTCAAAGCAAATAAACTACTCTGGCACCTGAAATTCTGTCACACAGAAAAACCAAACGGAAGTCATTTTAGGCTCATTCATTAAAGACCATGTTCTTAGCACAGGAAAGGAAGCTAAAAAGCAAATCAATAAATAATTAAAGAGAGCCTGCTTCCATCCTCTGATGTTCTAGAAAAGACAAACATCCAAATTAAGAAGACATTTTAATAGTCAGTCGAGTACCAGATCAATAGCCATGGCTAATATCATTCTCTCATGAAGGTCTTTAGTAGGAATAAACTGGAACACGGAAAAATAACTGGGCTTCAGAGATCAGCACTGATGGACTCATCGGAAGAGAATTCCCTGAGAGCTTACCGCTTGGTTTGTGCCTGGATGAGTCACAAGTTATCGCAACTTCACCTCTGAACTGGGTCCTGTCAGGGTTACTCACGATGTCTTTTAAAATAGCATTAGCTTCTCAGTGGTTAACAAAACGTTGACTACCGGCTGATCTGGCTGAGAATTGTCTGAGGGAGGGTTTTTCCTGGGTGGAGGAGGTGGAGCAGGGGGGATACACTAGTCTGTTCCTCAGATGTGTTTCTCAGTTCAGAGCCAAAGACTGTCTGCTTCAGCCCACACATGTTCCCTGACCGTTCGATTGCTGGCTATTTTGGGGTGGGTGTTCACTCTTTCTTTTTTCCATAGAAAGCACTGAAAAACTCTTGGCTTCACTCCAAAGCAGACACGTGGTTGGTTTCTTTCTGTACTTTGAAATGCTTCACAAATGATAAAGCCACTTCCTTCCCATTTCTAAGCCGCTCTTGCTATCGAGCTCCAAAACAACTTATTTTTCCAATGAGAAAAAAACCCTCCATGAGTTTAGGGAAGGTCCTCCCCAGCTCCCCACATCCTACGTGTTACAGAGGTGTGCCCGGGCAGGAGAGAATGTAGCGTGCTATAACCGACAACCACATCTGTGGCTTTGGAGGCAACGCTTTTTGCATTCCACCTACAGATCAAGGGTGAAATCTTGGCCACATCCACGTTAGCAGAAATTTTTTTTCATCACCTCCTTTGTTGCTAATATTTTACCAGAGGAATTTGTGCCTCCCTGCAACAGGCAAGTTTGTTGCCAACAACCAGTAATTCATGCGAAATACCTAATTCCTTGATCAGCATTATTATGAAATATACTCAAGGTTAAAAAAAAAAAAAAGGACAAAACTGCCACTTGCTTTAGAGGGGGGAAAAGAGGGTAAAGTTTAAATTTAATTTTACTGCTATGTAAAAGCAAAAGATTCTGTTTTTTATAACAACATATTTTTTATATCTCCTTAGTGGAGATATATTTGAGTATAATACTAAACACATCTTCTACCTGCTCATTTCCCAGTGTTACTCTCAGCACCACAGCTTTAAATTCACCATTTTTGCCCGGTTTGAAGTAACTCTTCTAATTGAAACAGAAGCAATTTTAGCCCATTTACATCCAGCCATTTTCAAAGCCTGCAGGAAACTCCCTGGGTGTGGTGAAAGTCGGTTTAACTGGGCTGGCGCAAAATTAGGATTTGGAAGGTTGTGCATAAATAAATGCGTGGAAGAGCAGTTGTCTGTGTGGTAGTGCTTGGGGGTGGGACGAGGGGGAGAATTCCCAGCTCCGGCAGCAGGCTGCTTTGGGAGCGGCAGCTCTTCCCTGGCACAGCCAGGACAGCAGCAGCTGCTGTAACAACAGGCGCTGGCGGATCAGCTGCTCCCGTGGGATCGCCCTCTATCCGGTTCCTCTAAATTTTCAATTCTCATGGGCACCACAAGCATATTGAATATTGTAATCCTGAACTGAACACGCCCTGTTCTTCCTCTCAAACAATTACTTAGGGACACGTTTATTTACCATGGTGATTTGTTACTTGTGCACATTTTCCAGTAGCTCTTGCTGCATGCTCCAATTCTCACTTGTGAATTACTAATTTATCACAGATTTAGGCTACTGAAGGGGAAAAAGGAGGTGATAAAATGCCTAGAGTAGACGCAGTCATCCATAATTCAAATATCTATTCCTGGGTAAGCAAATATAATGGCTCAGGTGGTCCCTTCCCATACTAAACCCCTGTTTATTCCCAATTAGGAGGATTTATTTCAAGTAGTATTTTTACATAAATCCAAATGGCATGAAATAAAACAAAAGCCTCATTCAGCATACTCTCAATATTGCAACTATTCTTGCAAACATCTCTATGTTGTATATCATGCTAAAGCCAAAGACTGTTAATAGATAACAACTTCTGGGTATCTCTTTTACTGCAAAGTAACTAATCTTGACAAGATCTACCTTGAGTATCATTATAGTAACAACCTTTCCCCCTACATGGCTCATAAACCACAGTACATCAATATAAATTCCTTTGGAAAAAGCCATATTGACATGAAGTGAGAACTGATGCATCATGGAAATTCAAGGTCCTTAGAAAGATTACTTTGCTTCTGAGAGAGGCAGAGCCCTGAAGTCAGACGAGGTGTTACACGAAACAGAAGCTTATGAATGCCCACACATGAAAAACACAACCAGAACTGAGAAAAGAGGTGCCTGACTACAGTCCCAGCATTACTGAGGGGTAACGTGAAATTAATGATACGCTTGAAGAACATGCCAGGTTTGAAGACTACTCTGAAAGGCTGGTAGAACCCAAATTTGACTTGCCATTTGCAATCTGGTCTTTGAGGCTGAGCGCATTTGTATTGCTTCCTCCCACTGAGCCATCTGTGTGCATCCAGGCAGCATGCTGAAACATCAAGTGTTATGAAGGGAAGAGATCTGGAAAAGATTCAATCCCCATCTTGAGCATAAAAATCACCTGGGATGGGTGGAGAAGTTATATATGTGGGAGGTAACTTTAAGTCGTTGTTTCCGAGGAAGGCATAACAAACTGGTACTTGTACAGAATTATGCACTCGGAACAAATAATAAAAAATAGGCCTCTTCTGCAACTTTAAAATTACATTTAAACCTGAGAAGCTTGTAAAGTATTCTGGAAAGCAAAGCATCATGACAACAGATGAATTCTTGATCAGTTCATAATAATAACCTGGACAGATTTCATGAGACTGTTAATATGTTTAGGTTAAAGTACAACGATATAGCGAGTAATGTATTTAAAACTACTTAAGTGCAGTCAGAACTGATCAATTGTTCTGTTTTAAATGTGACTTTGATTGTCCTGGAAACATTTCACTTTTTTTATTTTTTTTAATCACGTAACAATAGGCTGACAGCATCCCACTGCTCAGTTTAAGATGCCCACATTTAAGAAGGACAAGAATGGAGACTGACTGATAGACAACATTATACCTGAAGTAAAATAGTTTCCTGTTCTATGAATATCTTGGGAATTAATTTGAAGAAGGTAAACCAGAAACCATTAAGAAGGCCCAAGATTCAGTTACTGCAATTTAGGAATTCTTCCCCTATACTTGGTACTGTATCCTGCCCCTACAGATACAGTGGTACACAAAACCCACAGGACAAATGCCTTACAGCTGCTCTGGGGAAGAGATCTTGTTGAACAGAGGAAAAACATTCTCCCTAATGAGGTCTAGTGGAACTAATTTTCTCACCACAAGTAGAAAAGGAGACCTTTACGTGACATTTTCATATACAAGCAATCTATTTCAGCAACAGATAAACAGAGCTGGTAAAAAAGACTATGAATATTGGTAATACCAGGAACGTTGTCATTCTAGCAACTGATACTGACACCCATTGTTGTTACTTCATTTCCCTTTACAAAACCCTTTGCACCAGAACACGCAGCTTTCACTGGAAGGCCAGTGGTGAGGATGCCCTGCTGCACGGAAACCTTTTCTTGCACAGAACTTAACAAATCCAAGCACCAGCTACACGCAAGGGAGGCGCCTCCGTACCTCTGATCCCTTCTGTCTGGAAATTCTGTATGAGTGTTAAAGCCAGTGACAAAGCAGATGAGATTTTATTTTTAGATGCTGAACTACAAGCTTCCTGCAGGTTGCCTTATGTAAGCAAAGCCCTCGACAGCCCCCCCAGCACCACCACCCTCTTATTTGTGTCTTTCCACTTACTCAGTCATGCTGCTCCTGTTTCCATAGACACCTCAGAGAAGCACGTGGGTGGGATATGTTTTCTTGTTCCTCCTTTACAAGAGTATTTTAATAGCCAATTGGAATTTCAGTACAATTAAAAAAAAAAAAAACAACAGTAGTCTCGTGAATCCAAAATCCTGGTTTAAGACCTAAACAAGTCCAGAGGTCAATTTAAAGTTCATAAGAGAAAAACAGACTTTCTGCATTACCCCTGTTTATTCTTTCACACCAAATGCAACCCATGATCTCCATAGTTCATGCTCCCAAAAAATATGAGCCACTGTAGCTCAATCGCAGCTCACCTGAGATTACATCATACTCTCATGTCCAAACTATACAAATATTTAGAGGGTGGTATCAGTCTCCAGGTTTGGAAATTGAAGCAAATGGCAAGTCAGGAATGATCTCAGAAAACAGGAGCTTAGTTGGCAGCCATCAATGAAAAGCTCGGCAGGTACTCACATGTAGCTTTACAGCAGAACCCTAAATTAGGTGTAGTAACCTAGCACAGAAAGAAGCAGCACAAACACATACATAGTATTAAGTGATAAGCAATAAACCCCTGAGATTAATAGAACACAAACTATTAAATTCAGACACGGAGTAAACAAGCCTAATTACCAATACTGTCAAGACGTATCATCATCATCCACCAACATGAAGAGCATTATCATAAACATGAAATGACACTAGTCAGTCTAATCATACTTTAATCATGTAAGCACCTAAAGGTAATCTTTATAAGCTTAATTATTGAATCTGATAATCTGAGCCTCTAAAACTCTTCAATGTATTTATTCTCACTGCAAGACAGGGAAGTTCTTCAAGTCCTAATCACAAAGAACCAAGTACCACATGCCATCCAGTACACATAGAGCAGAGCTGGGAAACAAACCTCCCAAGTCTCAACTCTGACAAAGTGTTTTTAACATGCTTCACCTTCAGCTATTAATACCTTGCTCTCAACTGGTAATTACATGAATGCTGAGACCTGTCTCTCTGTACGCTCATTGTATCAGATCTGAACACCAAATAAACAAGTTGCACAAAAACTACAGCCCAACCACAGAACTGCTTATTCACACAGCTTGAGCAATGCGAAGATAAAATCAACATCTTGCAACTGCAAATACCGAGTGAGGTATTAAATTCATAGTACCATACCGTTTGCGAGTAAAATTATGCAAGAACACCAAGGAAATGCAAAGCCTCTGGAGAGGGTGAGAAGTAGCTCACACATTGAGAGCGTGGCTTCAGGATTATATTAAACTCCAGCTAATCCTGACTGCGCAGGGAATTCTAGAGATAAAATGCCATAAATATTTCTCCTGCTGACAGAAGCAGCTGTGGTGTGCCAGAAATGAGGAGGGAAACAAAAGCAGTAGGGAACGGGAGGGAGAAACACCAGAGCCTTAATATGCTGACAAGCGTGGACGCCACAGCCCAGGTCCTCAGCATCACACTAGCTGGGACAACCGTCAGGTGTCTCCTGGACTACGTACTGGCTGCAGGTATGGATCAGAGGACCTCGGGTTTCTGGCTTTTTTCCCCACAAGGAAAGAAAATGCTGGATGCAAAGAGACTTTAGAGTGAAAGAAAAGAGGTGCTATGGCCCTTTCGTCTCACAGGTCCCAAAGGGGAAGGCTGAGGTCAGTATGGACCTGAAAGCCCCTGCCCTCCCTTAAGGAGGGAGAGGGGCCACACAGGACCTCTGGGGTGCGCCTACATGGACACAAAGGGCAAAGAGAGGAACTGGATGCGAGAAGATAAACACCGACATAAACAGGCAGTGAAAGTACATGTGTGAAGGCATTTAAACGACTAAAGTACTGCAGGGATCACAAGACGGGTCTGCAGGTGATTGTAAACTGGCTGAGCTGTCAGAGGTTTACACTGGAGTTCCCACCACACCATCTGTAACAGCTTATGCAGAAATCGTATTGCGAGGAGCTTACCTCGCTCTTTCATACTCACTTGATTATACCTGTTTCTACTCAATTTACTACTCTGTGTCAAGACATGGACGAGTCCACTGTCAACACAGAAAAAGGTTTATAGGAGATGACCGTCAAGCCCTCTAACCACTATATAGAATACGAAAGGCAAAGAGAAGAATCTCATCCTAAGTGGGTGAGACAAACATGCAACACCTAATTTATTCTATGCCTAATCCACCAGCTAGAAACATATATCCGCTTAACAAGTGTACTATTTAATGTCAACTGGTTCGCTCAGCTAAACAGGCTGTTTGGAGTTAGACTTATTGAAAATCTCTGGTCCTTTGTTTGCATATATTAATGATAGTTTACATTTATGAACATAATACATCTCCTTTAGTGTACAGTATTATTTTCAATAAAAGATTTACATTATTACTCTATACATATTTCACAGAGATGAAAGTTAGGTTGACTAGCAATTTATGCCACATCATCCTTTTTAAAACCTTATCACCAATGCTAGAGTTGATACGTCACTTAATATTTAGTCTTGTTTACTTTGGACATTGTATTATGATTGTCCAGCCTTAAAGTGATGATTAAGTTGACTTTTTTTTTTTCCTTACCCAATTCTATATTTCCATATTTTAAAAACCAGTAAAAAACTCAGCTTGAATGGCAATGGCTACCACAGCAGCACTATCTCTTTTTTTGAGAAGAGCTGTCATTCCACTGAGCGAGACGTCTACAGAAACACAAGTGCACACTGTAGCTCATCAAACATCCCTACCTGTTTCCCTGGCAACACTTGGAGACCTACACAAAGTGACTGCGTGAAGTAGAAAGGAACTCACAAGAGAGGAATCATGCCTGCACTTCAGCGTTGTGTCACTACTACATTTGACAATAAACAAACCCCAGACATCAAAACCACAGGTGAGTGGAAACGGAGTACAAATGTATCCCTAGAAGTCTGACCAGGAAAGGTGAGGAGCCACGGTTTAGCAGTGCTGAGGTTTAGTCTCAGTTATTAACTGTAAACTTATGAAACAGAAAATAACGCTAAAATGCAGTCATAGACATAAACGTGCTAACATATTTTTTCATTTTACTGTTATCTCCTATGTTCATTGCTGCATGATATATAGTACAGATGGGTCTTGCTCATTTTCTCTTTCAGCCTTTAGCCATATGGCTCAAATTAAATGCTTCTTTGCTTAAGTAATAGGCTATGCTGTGCATGTCTCCTAATCACCATGATAAGCAGCAGAACAGTGCTGACAGGCACGGGTTTACCACCCAGAAATGGCAGGATGCTTAGCTTTCTCCCTTTGCTTCTTCAGAGTCTCTCTAGTCTGGTCTTGTTAAATAAAATTGCTATGAAAAACTTTTACAGCTCACCCTTTTTATTCCTGGGAACCAGAGAACAGACAACTCGGGGTGGTCACCGTCGCTGCGGCACCAAACAGGCATTCGCCGCGGCACCAAACAGGCATTCGCCTCGGCACAGAAACGGCGTTTCACGATCCATCAACAGTTTGCGTGAAGTGCTGCAAACTCATAACAACATATGCCAGGAGTCTGAGAAAGTGAAACTCTGGGCAGTATATTTGACTACTGCTCCTATATTCCCCTTTAAAGAGCAGTGAAATACATGTATTTTCAGTGATTTTATGTACAGATGGATGACTTGCAAGTGAAGGTTGACTTCTGATTCTTCTATAGGGGAATACAGTACATTTTGATAAGAATTTACAAATTTGCCTTTGACTATACTTTTTATATGTTTTGGAAGACATATTTAAAATATCACATATTAATATGACATACTAAAACCAAAGATTTATTCATTGATCTTTCACGCATAGAATCATAGAATGGTATGGGTTGGAAGAGACCTTTAAAGGTCACCTAGTCCAACACCCCTGCAATAAGCAGGGACACCTTCAACTAGATCAAGTTGCTCAGAGCCCCATCCAACCTGACCTTGAATGTTTCCAGCGATAGGGCATCATCTACCACCTCTCTGGGCAACCTGTGCCAGTGTTTCACCACCCTTACTGTAAAAAAGTTCTTCCTTCTATCTAGTCTAAATCTACCCTCTTTTAATTTAACACCATTACCTTGTCCTATTGCAACAGGCCCTACTAAAAAGTCTGTCCCATTTTACCCATCCTCTTTTTTATCAGAAGCATACAGGTAACATTTAACTTTCTTGGATGCTCTTTCCATAAATTCAATCCAACTTGTCACCCATTTTGATTGAATGAGTATCATTCACTAGGATATAGCTATGCTTTCTCAAAAGCCGACAAAAAAAAATACAATCCAATCTCCAGTAAACCAAAACCCAATGCAATAGCCATCAGATAAATCACTTCAAGCTACTAAAGATCATTCAGGATGAAGCAGCATATACTGGCAAAAAAGATAACATCAGAACAATTGTGTGTTAATTGCTTTAGATGTTTACACCATCTAGAATAACAAATAAAGACAGAAAAATGCATAAAAAAATAGTTAGCAATAACCTACTACTTTAATAGTCGCTGATTACTCTTTCAATTCCTCTATGAGATAACAAGATTATCAAAGATACCAATTTACCTGTGGGCATGTTTAAGTGATCTGTGGGCTTCATTAGACTCCCTTCGGACAAACTAGATGTCTGAGGTCCTTTGAGTGTTTAGGGTTCCCACTCAGAGCACAGCATATTTTATATGTGGGGAAACTGAAGTACAAAGTAACAAGACTCACCCATGAACATACAAGCGAACCCATGACAGAGCAAATACTAAAATTCAGGAGCCCTTTAACTTGATGTTCATTTCCCCAGCTCCATAATAAATGAGTTACCTATAGCTACCTTGGGNGGAGAAAAAGAAAAAGAAAGGAAAACAAAACCAAACCAATATCCCAGACGTGAATGCTGAATCCATTACTTCCAGTAGTACACAACCAGAGAAGGTGAAATCAATGCATTTATCAACACAACCATGTGGAAGAACAGAATTCACTAGTTAACATAAGTAAGATGTGTAATCAAGGAAAGTGTCTCCTTTTGAGCTTTTCAACCGTTTATAACCTAGGGTCATCCCCATATTACATAATACTTTCACTGAGCTCTTTTCAGATCTTAAATCAGTTTTTGTTTCTTCCACTTAGCAATCTCGTCTACCATTATAGCAGTTTTCATGAAACATGCTTCAAGTACGTCTTGCTGAACTCCATTACACAACACAATTCTTCCAGTTCAAGTAAATCAAAACCAAGAATATACAGATTCCTGTTCATGCCAAAAATACTCCTCTTTTCCTATATTAATTCATCTTTTCAGTACTATGAATGTGTCTGTGCTTCTGCATATGGATCAAATGGGAAGGAGAGGGAAACAGCAATAGCCTACGAGAAACAGTATGTATATTTACTAGGGAAGAAGCTTTATCTTGCATCTTTCTGCAAATGTTTCTACAGAAGAAAATTACACATCAGGCTTCTTTGGTACACAGAGTTAAGATAACTACTTCCACAGGAACCATCCAGGTGGGATGCCAGAGACTCATACTCACAGACTTTCAAGAAAGAAACTCCAATACATGAAATAGGACCTTGTCCAATTTCCTCAGAGAAATGCCATCTGATAAAGATGCTATTTTTTTCCTGACATCTGAGAATGTGGAATGTTTTTTGCTTTAAATATTGTTACAGGAAGCAGGCACAAGTTAATATTGCACTCCACTAGGAAACAATTTTAGAACCATACAAATAAAGGACTCTGCCAAAGTTGAGACTTCCATCCTTCTCCACGTTCATAACTAAAAGAACTCATAGTCTACTTCTGGTGCTAGGGGAAAACAGTAGGAATAAGGCAAAAGCACATCAGGGACAGGAGCAGCATAGTAGAATAACACTCTAGGAAATTGTCCTGCTTTCCCCTCTACACCCTCAGGCCAGGCAGTTTCTCCTGCCGAAAGACAAAGGGCTTAATAAAACAGACATGAACTTAACAACCCCTGAATGTGTTCTCCTCTAGAATTCAAATACAAGCGACTGGTATAAAAAGCAGAACTGGGTAGAAAACTGCAAATTTATGATTTTGCCAAGCGAAAACCGACTTCACACAGCCCTTGCTTTCCACCTTAGGAGAGTACTAAAACCTGCCCTTGATTTACACGTCCTTATAAAACCTTTCAGTATTTCAGCAGTTGCATATTACAGCCTGTATGAGATGAATTAAAATTCAGCTATTAATTTCACTGTAGCACCCAAAGTAAAGTTTGTATCTTTAAATTATATTATCCTTTCTTGCAGCATTGTAGGAAGCTGAAAGCACCAACTGGATTTAGCCAATAATAAATAGCAAGATACACTTATGACAGTTCCCTCCTCATAAAAAGGATTTTGGCAGAGAAAAAGATACCATGATAAGAGAAATGTAACTAGTAACAAGTAATCCTCACAAGGACACAACCAGAATCCACCAAGAATCCCTGCTAATCACAGCAGTAAAGTGAGAATTATCAACCTTATGGGATCAAGTACTTAACAAGACGTGCTGCAGATACAATCCAACTTTTGAGTCCTCCAGAAATGGAAGAGGTGACCCCCCTGCTACTAAATGCTTTTACACAGGATCACCATTATTCTGTATCTTTCCGGTTCCCACAAACTGGAAATGAAAACTGAAAATAAAGTCTGAGACATGGTTCTACATCATGGAAGCAGGATTTTTGCCTGCAGCATCCCAGATTGTTCTTGATCATTAGATGTTATTAAAACCACAGTCTATGAGGCCACTGGGATTTCACCACACCAGTTCCTTGGTATACTCTGAAAACAGAGGGAAACACAACATAACTTTATAACTATTGCAAAGTCATGCCGTTTCAGGCAGAGAATGACAATATTTTGCTGGTAGCGTTTTGCAATTTGTGGTAAATATCCAGTAGTCTTACCAACATGCATTACTACCATTATAAAGATTATGTCATCATCAACTATAAAATGCAGCATCTTGGTGGGTGCAAACAAACAAGCAACAGTGAGCCATTACACAAAGTCTTACAAGTCCTGTCCCTCTGCAGGAAGGCTGTACTTTCTGAGCTTCTGCATTCTTTAGCAGCCAAGAAGACTGGAACCAAGGGGGCAACTCAACAGAATAGCTAACACAATTAGCTGTGTATTCAAACTTGTCTATACAGGCCAATTCAGACAAGTCTGCATTCAGAGTAGTAGTGCAGACACAACAGTTCATGCAAATAGCAAGGCTCTGCTCCTCCCTTTTCATGATTGGTTATATTCAACTTAGTTGGATCATTTGGTAGAAGTGTTTCATTAAAGCTGAGGGAAGATTTATTCATTTGTATAACCAGTATCCTTCATATCCTTTTTAATTCTTATCTTTTGATCTCTTTTATTAGGAGAAGACTGAATTAATACAACAATCAGAGCTTACCAAGAGAACAAACAGTTCAGCTCATCTTTTACCTGCTGAATACCATTTAACCTGAAAGTTGGAACTACAAATGATGTACAAAGTTTTTTTTTTTTTTTTTTAAATGTTGTCACCAAACATCATGAAGCTGAGAAACCTCACAGCCAAGAGATTCAAGTAGGTTCTACAGGACTGTTTGGGTGAGAGTTTTTCTTTCTCCCCTCATGTTCCACTTCCCATCTGATCTTGCTGACAGGCAAGGATTTGGTCTAATCACCTGTGAAGCTGCTGCACAAAGTTGCAGTAGGAATATTCAGAGAGCAGCCCTGCCTAAAAGGACTTGGGGGAACTGGTAGATGAAAAGCTGGATGTGAGGCGGCAGTATGCACTCACAGCCCAGAAAGCCAAAAATATCCTGTGCTGCTTCAAAAGAAGTGTGGCCAACAGGTCAAGGGAGGTGATTCTGCCCCTCTACTCCACTCTGGCGAGACCCCACCTGGAGTCCTGTGTCCAGCCTTGGATCCCTCAGTGTAGAAAAGATGAGGACCTGTTGTAGTGGGTCCAGAGGAGGGCCACAAAGATGATCAGAGGGCTGGAGCACCTCTGCTATGAGGACAGGCTGAGAGAGTTGGGGTTGTTCAGCCTGGAGAAAAGAAGGCTCCAGGGAGACCTTATTGCAGCCTTTGAGTATTTAAAGGGGGCCTACAGGAAAGATGGGGACAAATTTTTTAGCAGTGCCTATTGCAACAGGACAAGGGGTAATGGTTTTAAACTAAAAGAGAGGAGATTTAGATCAGATAGAAGGAAGACATTTTTTGCAATGAGGGTGGTGAGACACTGGAACAGATTGCCCAGAGAGGTGGTAGATGCCCCATCCCTGGAAACATTCAGGGTCAGGTTGGATGGGAATCTGAGCAACCTGACCTAGTTGAAGATGTCCCTGCTTATTGCAGGGGGGCTGGACTACATGACCTCTTAAGGTAACTTCCAACTCAAACTATTCTGTGATTCTATATTCAACAAGCTGTTCCTCCCACACTCACCTACAAGAGAGACCCCCAGTTCTGAGCAATATGCGCCCTTATACACAGTCCTCTCAGAGTCATGCATACAGCAGCTGGTAAATAATGCAAGACTTCTAATCTCATTGTCTAAGTAGCCCATGAATGCTTAAAAGGAGTTACAAGAATGAAGTCACCCTTGAAATACAGACATAAGTACCTACAAAAATTTTCTGTAGCTATTTACAAAGGAAGGAGCAAGACCTGACAACAACCATCCTGCAGAATATGGGGGTATTAAATGCTGCAGATGCACTTCAGATCACTCTGAAATGTAACATTTATGCCTCCTTACAGCACAACTGTGGGAAAATTCATGAGGCCAAGGGTGCAATACTAAATAAATGTAGTGTAAAATAATGCCCAGAGCTAGCACTGAAACCCATGTAAATTAGAGCCCATTAATAGGGATCACAATCTAGATATACTAAATGCACTTGAAAACACAATATTTAGGCAAAATAAAGGATATAAGAATAACTCATTACACATGAAAGGCTAGCTACTGAGTAAACTCTTGAAATTCATACATCTCTTGAGGGTAGTTGGCAGGCTTGTATGAGGGATTAACAAGCACAGAAAGAATTTGCAAACTTCAGAGCCTGAGGTCATTTTTAGAGGGAGGCTAGGACAAAATTACCTATTGGCATGTTGTTTCAAAATAATTCTTTAAAATTAAAATTGAAGTTTTTTTCTGAAGCACTTATTACTACGTTTGAAGGGTGGGATACTGTGGGCTTGAGAGAACTAACTTGTGTCACCACTTGTGTCCAGACTCTTATTCCACAGCAATGGGGTGGCTGGTCATTTTTGTTGAAAGAAACTTCCTTGCTTTAACTATGGGAGAAAGAACATACGCACAACCAGCTACCACGGGACAGCTGGCACACCAGACCAAAACAACCTTTTTGCATGCCCACACACATTCATGCTTTAAAACTCTTTACGCATTCATGCATAAAAACTCTAAACTAGGAAAAATACAAGTAATTCATGTTGCAAGGCAGGAGACTGGCTATCACTTTATGCATTCTCACTTTCCAAAGAAAGAGGTTATACTACTGTTCAGATGACAGAAGTCTTCATGCACAAAATGCTTTCCTTTGTTTTCAGTAGTCCACTGAAATTCAAATATGGATTTTAAAAAAAAAGTCTGTAAAAGTCAATAACTCCCGTCACTTACTTGGCTTAGAGTTAATGACGACATTTTCAGCAGAGTGCTGGGGTGGAAACCTGCAGTTCTCTCCTTGGCCCTCACTGCTGCCATACTCTATGACTTCCACTTGTCCCAGCGGCACGCTCCACTTCAGTAAATATCTCTGGCCAGTTGTCACGGTGCCACTGCTTTCATAGGAAGAGCTGGAAGATGCACAAATTATTGCTGTGATGAGCAACTATGTTTCATGGCACGCTATTTATTATTTTAACTTCTAAAATCCGCTGTTTGTCAGTCTGAGTACCATGCACAACTTGAAACAAATACATGCATCAGGCTGACTTTTGCAACTGACCTTTCCTGGAGTGCAAAGAGCAGCTATGCAGGTGCAGATAATCCCATTTACAAACAGCATAGGATTGCCAACAACAGTCCCTACATTTCTATAACAAAACATAAATGACCATCTTTTAAGACCAACATGCGTTTTGACATCCTATTACAAGTGCTTAGGATGACACTTTGGCTCCATATTTTCCCAACTCTTTTTAAACAGTGCTCAAAAGAAGTAACCACTACATGTAGGGAAGTATGGAGGATGGGACCTTTGAATGACTACCAGCAACAGGACAGGTAATGTAACCTCCCGGGACTGAGGAGCTAACGTTTCTCCCGAGCCCCACAGCCCAGGATGTTCTTTACAGCAGACCTTTGCAACTGCTGTGGCTCCTGAGAGCAATTCCACATCAGCTGCTGCCAAAGGAAGCACGTATCGCAACAGGCATTTCAGAGGAAAGAGCACAATGAGGAAGCTCACTTGGAATAGAAATGGCATTAATAATCCTTTTCCTTTGTTTCCTTCGTTCCCTTATTCACATTCAACCACATAAACCAAACATTTATTACGAAGGAAAACAAGATGTTAAAGTGAACAAAAAAGGTTTACTTCACAGAAAGCACGACCAAAATGGAGAAGTTAAATGCTTGGGAGGAATCAGCAAAAAACATTTATTGAGAACAGTACCTAAATGCTGATGATCAGCTAGTCAGCTACCTATTTGCAACACAGTCATACTTTTGTTTCAATTAAGAGGCAAGTATGAACAAAAACCACAAGTGCCACAGCTTAAGTAAATATTTATCAATTCTTGATCTAGTTCAGAAGAAAGAAAACAAGACTAGGCAGGACACAGCTGTTCAGTCACTAGGGATAGCATCCACCCTGTCCAACTCCTGCTACTTAAAAGTTAGGTCTCCGGTTCAAGCCGGTCATCTGGACTACATGTGAAGAAGAATCTTCTAAGGGTCATGTACTCTGTAGAAATACAAATGTTTTGCCAGCCATAGATAATTGGTCCCCAGGCTCCTGGGACATCTGACTGTTTCTGTAAAGGTTGGACAAAAGGTGGTTAAGAAAAGTGAGCCGATACACACCGCGGAGCTACATGTGCATGTAAAGCTTCTGAAGAAGTCTACAGCTCCAGGGTAAATGTGCAGGCATGCACCTTGAAAACCACTGCTGTAGCAGAAGCCTAGCTTAGGAAAGATGCCTAACTTCTATACAGCTAAATTGAAGAGAAATAAAGCTCATCCTGCTTGAGCTGAACAAGCAAGTTGTACATTCTATAGCATACGTTTATTTTGAACAAAAACTTCTGGACTGGATACAGGTGTCATATGTGAAATCTCACAGATGATCTCCTTCGGTCCCTAACTATATTTTGCATGACAAAGCTAGTTTCCTTCTGCAGTAAAAATCTAACAGTGGTCCATGAAATCATCGAGAAATCCTAAATCCACACACAGCTTGCAGGTGGACCCACCTGCAACTAAACACCCCAAGAAAGTTACAAATCCTTTTTTTGCTAGTGAAAAAAAATTAAAAGTGCACTCAACTATTCTTAAAACCCCTTCTTATATAAATAAATGGGTTAGAAAGCAAACCTTAACTGGTGAAGAAAATCATAATTAAACTTTTCAGAGACAGCAAACCCCCATGACACATGCATGCCCAATTACCATCCCAAGGGAGGTTGCTCAGAGCCAGTTAATGCCCACAGGAACAACAGTGCTGTGACAAACAGAACTGCTGACTTAATAAGGAACCCAGAGAATTGGCATAATCATGAACTTTTCACATGGAAATGGAATATGGACTGCACATTGCTGCTTCAGGGACAAATACAGAAAATCCAAGGCAATGATGGTATGGGAGAAGATAAAATATAAATGGTTAAAAGCAACTTTCTTGCAACCAACCATGAGAAAATATCCAGGTGTTACTAAGGAACTGCAGAATTTGTAAAAGAAAAGAATCACACGATAATTGACATAAATAAGCTTGCTCCTTTTCTGAAGCGCAGTTATTACATGGCACTTCTCACTCACTAACGTGAGACCAAGCATTCACATGCTTACAAAAATATGTACTGTATTCATACTTCAGTAATAAAAGGAAGGTGTCAACTTATATCGTGCTTAAGAAAAGCTGTTCTTGGAAGACTTTAATGGTCCACATTTTCTCTGTCAGAATGCACCATCACATAAAGCAGTTCATGATACAAGCAACATCTGAATGTGAGTGTGACCTTGGCATACACAGAGTTATAGTAACAGTAATAATTACAGCCAACTAAAACACAGAAGGCCCTATAAAAAAAATGCTTTCTTCAAAGCACCTCAGAGCTTTAATCCTTCAATGTCTGGTCTCAGAGATAAAAACCCTTCCCCAGCTGTAACTTTGTTAGTGAGCCCCAGGTTTGTTCTGGCTACATGCATTAGCTTCATGCTTTGGTTGTTTCGTTTTGTTGTTTGGTTTTTTNACTATGTCAAGTTACAGATTTGCGTGTGTGTGACAGTACAAATTTAAGGACAAAGAGAAAAAAAATCCTACCTTGGCATGCCTGCACTCCACTAAACACCACTACACAGCAATAACTGGACACTACAGAGCATTTCTATCTGTAATCTCTAACTCTTACAAATTTACTCTTGAACTTTGAAACATCAGCAGGGAATTTAGAGGACTGCTAGTTATCCATTTATTTTGAATACTCCTAGAAATCATTAGCCATAGTAAAAACAACAAAAAAAAATAATTCAGTGCCATTTTTTCCACAGCTGAAGCTTGAATAATCGTTTAAAAAATGTGAGCCAAGTCTTACCGAATATTTACTGTTGCACACATCAGCACATCATTTAACATGAAAAGTCGTCGTTCTTTGGTTTTGATAACTTCTCCTTTGTCATTGTAAACCGTCTCAACCATATCATCAGTCCGTATGAGGTATCTGTTTCCACTGCTGAGTAGCTATGTTAAAAAAAAAAATACTCAACTTTATATGTTATACATGGTAGATCTAATATCTGGTGCAAAAAAAATAAAAGAAAATACAACAGGCTAGCACTTGCCACCCTAGTACCAGTGTTCGCAGGTGTATTTGCTACGTGAATTAAGCCTCTTTACTGACGTGTAGTTTGAAGATTGTTCCTTCCTTCCTACCTACTGTCTTCTACAGTTCTTTAAAGACATTTCTATTCAATGATGCAAACACATGAATGAAATAGACTGGGATGTTCCTTAAACGGGAAGACCTTGAACACATTCAACAGCATATCTTGAACTGCTCCACAGTCGGAAGCACTGCAATATAAGGAACTAGTTCCTTTATACAGGAGTAATTCCTCAGTTCCAGGATAAATTCAAAATTCAATTTTGAATTCAACAATTTGAATTTATCATCAGAAGATGTGCATGAGACTTTACTACAGGATGAAGAAACAGGTTTAGCCATACCCTACTGCAGAACATGAATACTGCTGCTGCTGTTTCAGCATGTTGCTCACTCCATCCAGCACACAGTGGCTTAACCAGGGAGCCTAATTCAGCCCCGGAGGTAGCTCACACCTCACCTCTACCACTAGAATGACCTCACAGAAAAACCTCAGGTGTCTCTCTTTGGTGTCCGTTCTAAAGATTGCTCAAGGCTCAGAAACTAATAACATACTAACTCTTCCATCACACGTTCTTACTTCCTAACCTTGTTCAGATAACGTTCGTTCATTGCTTTTGCTATTTGTTTTATTTCACAGCGCTGATCTGCATCCCTTTTCCTTTCATTTAACTTCTCTGCCAGTGTTTCAAGTTCTGTAAGAGCCATCTGTAGAGGTAATCTGTCAGGATGTCCTTTATTAGTGTTCTTCAACATATCCTGAGTAGAAGTGATAAAACAAACAAAAAATTAAAAAAAAAATCAGATTTAATTTCAAAGTCAAGTTCAAAAGATTACAGGATGCAGTATTATTGCTACACTCTTTACCCAAGTACTACTAAAGAACAAGTCCAATGGACACCTAATGAATGACAGCTAACGAAGACAGCACATTGCTTATTTTCCTGAATACCTTAGTAGTTCTGAAAAAGATGCTGAATGAGGTCACATGCTGCTTATTTACAGGAAGAAAGTACAGCAAAGGAACTTGAAAATAAGTGTAAGAAAATCAAACATAAAGGTAAATTAAGAAAACGCACATAGTATTAAGCACATTTTGAAAATCAATATTATAGTATAATATATAGGTGTCTGTAAACAATGATTTAAAATTAAATTTTTCTGATATTTAGTATCATAATAATATTCTATTGTCTTTATTACTGTTATTATTCCTCACTAAAACACTGACAGCACACTCATCCCAAAGTAGGGGACATTACTTCATGGAGGTTGCAAGAGCCCCTAAAAATCTTTCCCTTTTGTAGGCATGCAGTGGAACAATTTGAATGAAATTTTTGCTTCTTTCCCCGTAGTGCTTAAAAATCCCCATGTATTCACTATGGCTTCCTGACACAATAAACTCCATTTCTTCTGTTAACTCAAAAACTCTCGCCATGACTAGCTACCTGCATGCTCCCCCCATGACTATCTCTGCTTCTTCTCCCACAGTAATTCCTGGACCTGAATCCCAAAGCCTGTCCTCCTTTGTGGCACCTGTAAAAACACAGCTAACTCATAGCGCTCACTGGGATAGACCTGCTGCGGTCTGGAAGGAGTTACAAACAGCTTATGTTGGTCTGGAGTTCCCCAGAGTTGTACTGGGGAACTGTGCTCTTCTACAGCTCAACTCTCTGTTAAGAGGAAACCCAAGGACCCCCTGTCAAATCCCCAGTTTCCATGGGAAGGAAAACAAGGTGCTGCAGGTCAGATGGAAGCTGCAACACACTTCAGCAGGTCCTGTGAGCCAAGTAGTAAGGCAGAGAGTGCACTTTTGTTCCTCATCCCACATATATTCTGAACTATCCAAGGCATTAATTACATCCTCTTGTATTTTTCTTACATGGAAAGTAATGCCACAAAGTTCCTAGTGGTATTTTGAAATGTTATTAGCTAACGAACTGGTATGAACAAGTAGTACACCTGAACTACAGCTTTACTGCAACGTGACTTACAAGCTAAATCTAACCTAGCAAGTAATCTAGAGTAAATCTAGTTTACTAAGTTTTCCTGCAGTGTATTTGCTGCCTGTAATCAGACTACAAGATCAGCATGTTATGATGCACCCAAATTTTTTCTTTGTTATTTCCCCATGATCCAGTGGTCACTTCCACTGAAGTGTGCTCCTCCAGCAGAAGGCAGCTGCCACGCAATACCACAAGCAAGCCACAGAAGAATGCAACAAAAGCATCCCTTTGGTAAACATTACTTACCTGCAATAGCAGAATGAACTGTGGAAAGCGCTGGATAGGTTTCATCATTAAACCATACAATGTAATTCGATCAGGGCTTGACTCCTGGCACTGCTGCAATGCAAGAAAGTCACACTGTTTACTACCATGAGTGTATTTCCATCAGTTAAAGACTGAAAGGATGTAGAAGAATTTTCAGGAAATGTTTTCATTTACATTAATTGTAACAGTGATACTGTAAAGATTCCATTTACTATAAAGATTTCATTCAAAAATATTAAATCTTAAAAAATATATCACTATTAAAATGATGGTATGTCACTGAACTGAAGTCTCCTCGTTAAATAAATACAGCTGGGATAAAGCCACACCAGCAATGCAGCACCTATGCATATATCGATACAGCACATTCTTGCTTTATATGCAAGCAGCGCACTGAAACGCCTGCTTAACGTCAAGCACAACAAAGGAAATGTACTTGTTTAAGGTCTTAAATCTGAAAAATGTAAGCGATCTGTTGATTTATAATCTGTAATTTACTATTGCTGCTCTGTTTCTTGGGGCTAAGAGACTATAAATCCCTAACTACCTATGTTTTCTTTTAAGAGGAAATCTAAGGAAAACATCATAATCTCAGTGCTATGCAAACAAAAAGAGATTTTAATTTTCTTTATTAAAAAGAAACTAAGGAAAAGAACATTGATGTATGTTTGGAAAGAAAAACATAAGAATCCATTATTTTGGTTATCGGGACTGGCAGATAAAACCAGACAAATTTCATTTGCATGCGCAGAAAAAGCCCTGTTTGTATAAGACATTTCAGCATTTGGAAACATTTTGGCCAAAATCAGGTAAGCAAAACCACGGAGAGTAGAGGAAATACTCAACATTCAAAACAAAGCAAACCCATACAATATTAAACTGTTGTTGTGCTTAAATTGCTATTTATTGCTACAACCATCAGCTTCACAATGACTTGTTTTCATACTTATCTCCACATTATTTTTTTGCCCAAAGAGCAGTAGTGAAGATTCTGGTCTTCATTGCTGATGGGCAAACAAAAAAGGAAGGTACAGAAATGTCTTCTGTCCTCAGAGTTCGGTTGTGAGTCCCCAGCTCTGAGCAGCACCAGTGCCAGCACTGACAAGCAATGATGAGACGTGCAAGTTATGCCTCTATTGGAACAACAGGCACTCAAGAGTGTGAGAGGTATGAAGTGATTATACGCTCACTAGAGAGTCTCATCTTCGTGGTGCCTAAGGCTTCCAGAATATAATCCTGTGTAGTGCAGGCCACGTGCCTAAAAGTTGTTAGCTAATTTTAAGATCTGAAGACAGATTAGGAATCAGCCCCCCTGCCACTCTTCTCTAGGCAACCTAAGAGCTTCTCTGCTTACTTTGCCTAGGGCACCCAATTTCAGCGTTTGGTGGACCACTGCAACAGACCTGACAGGGTGACAGCTCTGAGAGGCACAACTCAATCCAGGACTCTCGGGGAATGGGACAAGCAGAGCTTCCAGGCTCTCAGCAGTGGCACAGACAGCCTAAAAGCCTTGCAATGGGTTTTGTGTACCCTCTGTAAGGTATCACTCCTAGGGATTTGCAGACTTCTACTGCATGCACGTCATCAGAAGCATCGTATTCATCAGGGTAGTATGCATGCTACACAAAAATTTGCAATTTCAACCCCAAATTGGAAACATGATTTTCAAAATACTAGGAAATTGCTGTGGAACAGAAATCTAGTTACACTACTCTGCACAATACAATAAAGAAGTTAAAAGTAAAATAAATCCCAAATAGGAAGAGGCCAAACACCAATTGCAAACACCAATAAACTTATCTGAACAACAACAAAACTACTCTGCATTTCAAAATACATCCTAGATCTAACATCATGTTATTATTTTGAAAATACAGTAGTGGAAGTGAATTTTTGTGCCAAACCCATAAAACTAAAGTCCATAAAAAGTCACACAATATGCAGTATCAGCAGTCAAATTTCCTCCTAACTTACAATTTATACTGTCTTATTTATACCATATGCCCAGCTGTTTTAAGACTGAATGAACTCACCTTTAAGAAGTCTAAAAAGGCGGGTTTGGTGGCACATGTTTTCTTGAGAATCCCTACTGCTGTACTGAAGTTGTTTACATATTCACTGTATGCATCCAATACCATAGATTTAGAAAACTGAAAAGATAAGAGGGTAGACCTTAACTATAAATACAAAAGATCCCTGAAAGCATAACTATCTAGACCTCTGACCATTAAGGCCTCGCCTTGCTCAGAGCTGAAGGCTTTGTTTGGCCTAGTGCTGGATCTACAGAAATACTGGTGATGCCTAATATTATCTTTCTGTAGAAGACAGGCTGGAAAGCTAAAGATGTGACAGCTGTGAATTACAAAATGTAAATTTACAGAAATAGCTTCATCTTGGCTACGACATTAGGGCAGAGCCTGAGAACAGCGGGCAATCAAAGGGCATCCACTGAGATTCAAAGCAGCTGCTGGGATCCCCTGATCATCTCACTGCTGCCTCTCTTCCAGGTTTGGTGAGCCGGCAAAGCCTCAGGGCCTTCATGCCCCATCTTCAGCTATAAGGATTTACTGAGAAAGCAGACAGACTGTGTGGTCCGCAAACAGCGATGTGAGGGGTAAGATTGCTGCCCATTGCCGCCTTCGTAATTTTATCCCTCTCTTCTGTAGAGCTGGTCTCATTAACGCTACCTAACTTGCGTCAGTCAAAACAAGACAGGTTTGCTTTGAACGCCAAATCTTTAGTAACCGTTTCATTTTGACTGGCATGAGGTCAAAGCACTCAGAGACACAGATCCCGGCTCTCTCAGAGCAGGCATGAAAAGGTGGTAGTTTCCAACAGCTGGGTGGCAACAAAACAAAGCACTCAAACCAGCAGGTAGGCAGCCTTTTCCACCCACACGCTCATGGTGGGAACAATGCCTTTTATCAACCAAGGCCACTTCTTGTTCTCCAATTTAAAGCAGTGGCTAGTTCAGTTCTTTACCAGCTGGACTTCCATTAAGGGTGGGATAGTGTTTTACAAATACTCTTTACCTGTGTCCCAGGCTCAGTTAAAACGCAGGAATTCATGACATCAACTACTGTGTTTTTTTTCCACTCCCAACAAACATATTATGTATGACTACCTACTTTTTAAGAGATGCTGAACCTCAGATTCGCCTTAATTTCGGTGGGTTTGTGAATCTCTATCCTCTTAGAAAAAGAAACAGTTTACTTAAATGTCTGAAAGTTTGATCAAAGCCTGAAAATTTTACCCACATTCCTTTCACATCTGCCAACCAAGCTGAAGACGTGTTGGTGTCGGTTTCCATAACAGGATGGTACATATATACTCTGACAGTTGCCACAGGCATTAGAGAATATGGGAATAAACTGGGCAAGTTAGACAGAAAGATATGGAGATGGAATAACAAGCCTAAAATAAAAACAGATTATCTGTTCAGATGATGCATTTGCTTACTGAAGCAACAAAGACATCACCGATCATTTCAACAGAGTCCCACTCAGATACACGACTCGCCAGCGCAATCTGAAACATTGAATGGCACTGAAGAATTTCCTTAATTCGATAAAAGACCATTTTGAGTTTTCTTTCACTCAATAATTTTGGTTCCATATCTGAAAGAGGCTTCTCATATTGCTGTAGAGAAAAAAAAAAATACATAAACAGATTTAAACAACAAAAAGGGTCTTCTACAACCAGAAAAAAACCCAACTTATGTAACAGTATACACACACAAAATCTCTAAACATTTGGCCTGAAGCATCTGTAGCAAAACCTGTGTGAGTCATATGACACATTCTTTAAGGATTTGATTACTTTACAAATTTCCAAACTATAAAATGCAAAAGATATAAAGGTACCTCCAGGATTCTTTTGAGAGCATCCACGTAATTCTTCTCACTGTCAACTACAGAGCCCAAAATATACCTCCTCACAACCTGTTGAAGAAACAAAGTTTTGTCTGAAGCTCTAATCAGGTAACATGTTCAATATAGTTGGGAATTCTGATGATAAAATTCTCACATTAATAAAACACAAAACAATTTCAGTACTGGAACTGCAATAAAATAATACTGTACCTCTTCAAAAGTAACTATGTTTACTATTACTCTAAAATTATCTATTTAATTTAAAGAACACAACAGTTATTGCATCTATATCTATAATCTTTGCTGACTGTTGCAATTCCAAGCTTTACTTTTGAAACTTTTTTTTTTATTTTAGATGTATAAATTTAGGCATTAATATAAACAAAAATAGGTATAAGATGATGTTGGCTACTTTGGTGAATTGATGCAACAAAATAGGTAACCAGTTTTCAAAATCAGTCTTCAAGATTAATTATCTTTTTTTAATATGTTTTATAAATTTTTTAGGAGTAACCTGAAGGACAAAGAAGTAAACATTAACTGCCTTAAGGTAAGGTCATATAAACTGTACCACTGAGAAAGTATCTAAGCCAGTCAGCATTTCTTTATAGGCATTACCATGCATAAGTGAAAACCCCATCTCATCTATATTCGTACCCATTGACAGAGTTGTAAGAGCTTCAGGATACGCTACCATATTTCATGTTTACAAATTACAGGCTATTTATCACACCTCCTTCTCCACCTCCTGTTCCTGCAATTCAGCGGAAACGCACATCATATGCACGTGCAGGTGACGTGACAGGAAGGACTGGGGAACTGATCTGATTTAGAATTTAAAATCTAAACTTCTTACTGTTCTTGATTAGATTTCTGGCCGATTTAAAGGATTTGTTTTCATCCAAATCCATTTCCTAATCCAGCTCATCCCAGGGCTTTCAGAAGTGGGAGTCTGAGGGAGAAGACAGCACAAGGGCAGGCTCAAACCTCTCCCCACAATTACAAGGGAAGGCAAAACTGCTTCTTTTGCTATTTTAAGCCAGCCTAAATGACCATGAAACTCAAATCTCAGACTTGCTTCTCTCTGCTCCTGATCCCTGCAGCCTCCTGCCTTCTCCGCCATGGCCACCTTTAATTCTCCACACGTATTTTGCATTATTAAGTTAAGTGCACGTTATGCAAGGATTTTCTTTCAAGTACTGTCATTTCAAAGGAAGACTTCAAAATTTTCTGAGGCCTTGCTTAAAGATATCTACAGTAAAATCAGTTGTGTCTAATTTGTGTTCAGAATGGATTTAGCAGTGTCTTATTTGCTATAATGTACCAGCTGCTCTGGTAAAGGATCCTAACACTACTTTTAGTCACAGTCCACTCTTCTGAAATGAATAAACATCTGTAGAAAATGTTTTTTTCAAGCTCTGTAATAAACAAAAGGGATACTTCATAGTCCCTACAGGTTATTGCAATAGATCCACACAACGTACAGAGAGGTTTGCATGAAAGTCTCACATTTATATTCACATTTTTGCTAGTAACAGCAGCGTACAAACATAAACAACTTATGAATTCAGGTCCCAGTGTTACAACGAAGCAAAGCTATCAGGACTGAGACCCAAGGCAGGACAGTGTTTAAACAGGCACTAGGTTTTAAACAAAAGCTATCGTGCCACCTGCTGTTTAAAACAAGCACATTCATGAAGTCAGCTCGTTGAGAGAGCGGTCCGGGTTGGAAGGGGCTTCTGGCCTTCACTCTCTCCAGCTGGGACGCCCAGGGCCGCTGGGCCATCTGCCGGCCATGGCACAGTGTTACTCCGTCCCACAGCCAGGACTTGTGTTGGCCTCTGTTGAGCTGCTCGAGTTTTTTCCGTCAGCCTCAGCCCACCAAAGCCACACTGACCAGCAGCCCCATCCTCCCACACATGGCCTGCTGCACCCCTCCAATTTGGTATCCCCTCCAAACGCACACCACAGCTGGTATCCGGATCATTAATAAAGGCCCTGTACCTGCTCCTGAAGGACACTACTAACACTGACCACCCACTGGCCTTTGTACCGTGGACTACCACCTTCTGAGCACGGTGTCCTCACCTGTTTTCCACCCACCTTCTAGTCCACCCATACAAATTATCTCTCACCTATACGGCTACAAGGGTACTTCAGCAGATTGACAAGAGCCTTGCTAAAGCAGAGGTAAATGACATCCTCTGCTCTCCTCTGTCTGCAAGCCAGTCACCTCAAAGGAACTCAAGCTGGTCAGGCACAAATGGACTCTGGTCCATCTATACTGAGTGTTCCCAATCACCCTCCCGTCCTCCCGAACACAGAAGTAGCTCCCAGGAACATTTGCATCATCTTTGCAGGGACTGAGGTGAGGCCAGCCTGGATCCTCCTTCCTGCTCTTCTTGAGGCTAAGAGTGTGACATTTACTTTTTTCCAGTCTTCTGATCACTGTGATCTTAGACAACAGAGCAAGCAAGGCCTTACCCTCAGCACCCTTAAATTCATCCCATCTGGTCTCAGACACACCTCTATGTCCAGCTGGCCTCAGTACCCCCCAGCTGCAGGTAATGCTTCACTCCAGCAGGACCTGCCTCTAGGCTTCAGATGCCTCCTGAGAACATGCCTCACCAGTAAGAGCTGAGGTAAAAGGGGCACCAAGTACCTCAGGCTTTTCAGTGTCCCTTGTCACTAGGTCCCAGCCCATCAAGCAGCAGACCCGTATTTTTCTTAGCCTTCCTTTTGTTGCCATTGTACATAGAAGAAACCTTTCCTTGCTGCCCTTCACACCTCTGTAGCTCCAGTGAAGCCTTGGCTTTCCTAAGTTCATTCCCGCCCACACGGGTAGCTCCTTGTGGGTAAACAGGCAATGTACATCATGACCTACAATTATTAGTTTGCTCCAAACTAAGAGCACTCTATTTTTCCAAAAGAGGGTACATTATTTTTAACTACCTACCAAAAAAAAAAAAAACCACCAAACAAAACAGTGAAACTCTCAAACCCCTCTTTGGAAAGAATAAAAAGACAGCAGAGTGATGCTCAGATCTTACATTATAATGAAATCTTACAGTAATGTAACACAGTTTGGTAGTTGCACTGTTACAAGATTAGCACTTAACTGTGCTAAACACATTAGAAAAATAAACATTACCAAGCAAATAAAGAAACCTAACGGCTCTCCTCAACTGTCCCTTAATTTATGTTTTTTTGCTCATTTTCTGAAGGTACTGACCAACTCATGACTTCACACCACAAGAAGCTAAAAACTCTTATATAGTTAATACTTGTCATAACAACACACTAACATGAACCCACAGGACTTATTTTCAGCCAAAATTTCTAACTGACACTGATTTCAGTGTTTTTTGAAGTGATTTCCACCATGACTGTAGAGTTTGAGGTGGAGAAAAGCAAAGTATTCTCTTCTGTTGACTTGACTTTATTGGGAACAAATTTATTTATCTTTTTTTAACCAGGAGAAACCTTAAGATTCAGAGAGCATAAAGGATATTCTCAGTTAAAATAGAAATCCTGAAGCACCTGGAACAATGTCCTCTGACTCAATAAAAGTGTTTAAACTCTTTTTCACTCAAAACCATCACATTTAGTTTAAGTGTTCAGGTGAACACTTAAACAGTGAAACGATATAATTATTATAGGTAATTTTATAATGCAAACCAGCATTTTGCATCCCTGGCTGATTCAGGACTATGCAACTATATGCACACATACCAATTTTCAAAAAACTACTTATTCAGTTCTGAATTTGACGTACACTTAATTTACATTAAATGCCAATGTTTGAAGAGCAAGGCACCTCGGAGCCATTGATATAGAGCAGAAAGGGAGGAAAAAGAGGCAGAAGACCATATTTTCAAAAGCCTGCTACCTGCTGCTGTGATAATCCTTCAGGCATAGGAGTCATAATTGCTTCTGTATGCATACAGTCCACATCAATAAATAAATTTAGCTCTTCTTCTTCCAGGCATGATGATCTGTGATCTACAAATAATTTAATAACCAAAATGTCAACTTTTACAACATGTAGATTGAAAGAAGGAGAAAGAAAAAAAAACAAACAAACAAACAAGAAAAGATCCTATCATCCGAGCACAATAATTACACAGTAGTCTCATTTTCACTTACCAAACAAAAGAAATTTCCTAGCACTTCTGTATCACCTGTGAAATCACATAAATACCACCACCAATAAGCACTCTAATACAGAACATCTTTCAAAGGTATCTCAAAATCCTAAAATCCACACAGCAGGAGACAGCCTATGCATCTTTTGCTTGACCTCTACTCTCTCTTCACAGCCAGGAGAACAGGGCTGTCCAGACCACAGGACATGACAACTAGGGTTAAAGCGCCACAGCTCCAGGGCCGGCAATTTTTTTTATATGTGACCTTTGGGAAGAAATTAAACACAGCCATAATATGATCCAGCTTTAAAAATTCCATACACCCTTCCATAACTGAGCTAAAATAAGTAGCCAAACGTACCAAAGTATTGGCTTTTGTCAGAAATGAGATTAAGGGATTCTGCGCTGCTCCCTACATACTAATTCTTTGCAAAAAGCACCACCAAAGCACAGTGATAGGTGGCAGCACGTAGCCAGCCAAAAAAGCAGAAATGAGCAAAGGAGAGATAAAGTATGAGAAACTGTGTCTCAGAACAAAAAGGAAGTAAGGGAAGCAGATCTGCTGGCTGGCAGGAATTAATGAGTTTATTTGACAAATTTCTCACTAGCTCCCTGCTGATTTGGTAAGTGGCTAAGGGATTAAACCCTCACAGATATCCTGTGTCTGCTACCTAACCTCTAGAAATGTAAGGAGGAATGCGAGGCCCACTGTAACACCGCCCTGCTGGAGCAGATAATTTTCTCCCATGCAACAGCAGAAAGTTGAGGATACATTTTTGATCACTCAAGTTTGTGCAAATAACTTTCTATTTTCTGTCTGTAAATTAGGTAAGTTCAGAAGCAGTTAGGGGCGATGACAGGGATGCAAAATGTGTCCTGGTCCGTACAGCTAGGATGCAGCTTTATGTTAGCTCGCACACTAAAAATGTCTAGGTCCAGTCTTGTGGTTTCAGCTTCCTAAAATTGTAGTTTTATAACCTCAGAAGTTACAACCATTCAATTAGTTGGGCAGAAACTTGAGCAGAAAGACATACTGCCTCCCAGACTTATCCTGAAGAAGAAATGTTTGTATTCAGTTACTATCCCCTTCCTCTTGCAAAAATTAACTGTGGACTGCTGCTGCTGCGGCTCGTGAGAGAGGGCTGACATTTGTCTCTAACTAGAGAAACAACACAAATACTTAGAGCTTTTTGATTTCAGACTATGTTCTGTTTTCCCAATCCAAACTCAGCTTTCATTAAAAATCACCAAACTGTGATAAAGCAGAACAGTCTCTTCCCCTACTTCCACTTAAGTACTTAAGCACAGAAAGTGTTCATTATCCCTTGGCCATGACAAACTTTTAAAAATAGTCAACCATCACTCCACTGAAAACCATGTCATAACAGCAGACTTTCCTGACATTCAGGAGTTACTTGATGGAGGGAACTGGACAGACTTAGCACCTTAACTTAACTCCTGTATACCAATACCTAGATAGCATCTATGACACTGTTTGGTGGGATTTTTTCTTGGTGGTGGTTTTAAGTGGACACTTTTCTGTGATCCTCAGGTTTCTTAGGTCACTCAGGTACTTGCCCCAAATCTAAAACTACCCAAGAGGTACTGATGAAACTTCACTCATATAAAGCTGATTTCATGCATCCAGTACTCAGCTCCCAGTACAAAAACCTGCTAGGCCATTCACTTCCCTTCTCAGAAATGACTACAGAGAGTAGCAAACACAGTATAATTAGCACATACCTTGAGAAATAAAAGATTTTGTTCTAATGAAAGAACGACCCTTTTTCACAGCCGCTTTTGTCTTTTCGAGCCCATCTTTGGTACCTTCTCTAGCAGCTCTCATAAGCTTTTGCATCTGTAAGATAAAAAGTACAGTCTACATGTTCAGTGAATAATAGGAACACGTTTGAGCATACTATGCAGAATACTTTCAATCAAAATATCTTTAAGAAGAACACTGTCAAGTAGTTTAGGCTATAAATATAGCCCAAAGTCAAAGGAATATATAGTAAGTACATAGATCCATCAAAGCTCAGATCTGAGCACCTGTGCTTTTTCTTAATAAAATCAAACCTGGAGAAAGGGACTTACTTCACGGTGATATTTTATGCAAGCCTAAAACAGCAGAAATGCGTAAGAACACTTCTGCATCAAACATCTGAACTCAAAATAGTCTCAAATGCTCAGCTTTACATTATGTAAGAAATAAATACTACAAACAGGTTATTAACAGCCAGGGTTCTTGTCCATCTCCCAATGTCCCACCAACTCTGCCAAAGTATTCTGACCTAAAGATAATCCCCTACACTTAGTTCTGTATTAACTATATTCTTAAATAAAAACTGTTTTGCAGAAAATGTTACAAGTAATAATTTAATTAATTGAAGAAATAAGTTGATTTAATTAAGAATGGCATAATTTTATAATACACTACTACAGGAAAAATAAATTTCATTAAAAAAAGGAAGTGTTGTTTTTCTAGGAAATGTTTATTTAAAAACCCCTGGTTTGTACTTTTGCTTTCCCAAAATGACACCACGGCAAAAAATCCCCACTCCTGTCAGAGCTGTGCTGACACCATCAGCGACATCAGAACACAAACAAAGCTGTCTTGCTGCAATTGGGCAATTTCTCGGTCTGAGCCAAAGCTTTTAGCAGAAACCCAGCCTTTTCACACTGGCTCCATTCCGAGCGGGGAGATTCGGACTCCCCCAGTTTGATGCGGCCATGGAGAGCCAGGGTCAGGCTGGCCCTGCAGAGGCACCAGGATAAGGGCACCAGTCAGCAGGGAAGGACAATGCCCTGTCTCATCTTCTGAAACTGTTACCATTAAAAATAAACATGAGAAGAGGTCCTTGACAAAGTACTTTCAAGACAAACTGCATAATAGTAATCCGGCACATTTAGAATTCATTTCATACAAATTATTGTTCGCTTTTTCAAGTTATGATTAAAAGAGAAAGACAACATTGTCTGTGTTGGAAAAGCAATCATTTAAACGTAGCTAGTTACAAAAATCAACTACACTACCTTCAGCTCATGTTTTTGCTTTAGTTGCTGAATCTCTACTGCTCCAACAGTGTTTGCCATCAAATCTTTCATCTTTTTTTCATAATGCTCCTTTAAACGCGTTAGGTCATGAGAAAGCTACAGTGTATAAAAAGACACAATCTTTTCAAAAAGCCTGTAGTGCAAACTTTATGCTAAAAGTACTCGCGTATATCATGCATGTTGCCCCATCTGCCTACTGATACATAGACAATTGAGGGAAAATTATCATTTAGGGAAGCTCCAACCTGACAAATGGACCATCACTCCTGTGCATCGCTGAACTTTCTGAAACTCAGCCAGGCGCCTTTCTGCTACGCCGGCAACTATGTAAAGAGAGGGGCAAAGTCACTTAGGCTAAACGAACTGTGTATTAACTATATCGTGTACATCTTTTATAAACCGTATGGAAACAACGCATCAGCTTTAACCACGAGTATCATTCGTTGGAGCACAAACCCTAGTGAGTATATTCCTAACTATCCTTCAAAACAGTGGATAGGAAGAATTCTCAAAGGCTCAAGAACCCGCGGAGGTTGCTGGCACCTAACAAGAAGTAGATCGACAGTGCCAGCGAGTTGGGTAAGGAGACACTAACAGGGGAGGATGCAGAGTCTTGTAATTTCCACAGGCATCTGTCATAGCCTCATTGTATGATGATGGCTGTAACCATCTCATCCATTAACATATCCATTTGCAAGTTGAGGAAACTATCACAGAGAAATGCTCTGAAATACTAATTAACATTTGTTAAACATTTTAAGAAAGCCAGATAAAAGAGGTTAAAATCTAACCAGAAAAAAAAGAAAATATTTGGTGCACGCTATACCAGAAGCCCATAGAAAAACCCTTGGCTTGATGTTAACAGAGTTATTTGGCAAGACATGAAAGCATCAGGAAAGAGAAGGCCTACTGACTTGAAAACAAAGGGACAGGTCCAGCATTTAGCTCCACTGGGCTAGGTCAGGATGCAATTACCTCCAACATGATGATTCTGGCATTACAGCAGTAAAATGAAGAACAGTATCTTTTTCACAGACTAGAAATATTTAATAGCACAAAAACCTTCCCACCTCAGAATAAATAAAAATAATCATCAAGAGTCTTAACGAAAAAGTGACTTTGAGGGAAGTCATGCCACCACTTAAAGTTCCCACCTCCAACCTTTCTATACTTTTCAACAGACACTAAAAATAATGAGCAAGGCAAGTCCCTCACAGGCTCTGAAAGGCTATAGGAGGAGATGTGCTGGGAAAACACTGTAACATCCATCACAAGACCTGAGGAGAGGTGAGAGTTAGTGCAAGGAATGGATACAGAGAAAAGGTATAAAATTGAGTGGCTTCTGCCTGCGTTTTTTGTTTTGTTTTGTTTTTTAACTTCAGCAATTCTAAAGTTTCTGTCTTCATTCTCCGCCAAACTCCTCCTCTAGTTTCCCGACTTCTCCACCTCCCAGTAACCCATCCAGGTGGAGCAGCCCCTCTGACTTCTCCATCCACCAACTAATGTGTTCCTAGGCTTTTCATCCCCATCCTCACAAAGGAAGCCTCAAAACCTTTTGTCACAGGCCTGGAAACGCCAGCTGCAGGGCAGGACCTCGGAGCACACCTCTTTCCTCCCACTACTCCTCCATCTCTTGCTTGGACACTCTGTGCCTGATCCTGGCACCATCACTCTCAACCCACTGCCAACAGTTTCCTGTGACAGATCTAAATATACTTATAGGTGTTTAAAAAATGGCTTTAAACCTTGCTTTGTGCACATGTGTAAATACACTCCTACGACTATGGCCAAAACTGAAGCTACATATAATAGGAAAAGATGAAAAAAAAAAACCAAACCAAAACCCTAAACCAACAGCCATGTTACGACTTACACACTCACATGCAAAGTCATTTCCTAGTCTCTTCCAAAGGTATTAAAAAAAAAAATAAATATGAAACTCTGTTTTCTTCACTCTAGTTAAAAACATTCCCCCAAAAGAAACAGCTGCAATAGCCTAAACTTGTTAAGTCAGGACAAAACCAAAACAAAACCAGAGGATGAGCACCCAGCTTACAAAGTGCTGACTTAGGTGGGCTCAAGTCTTGCAGTTAATTGCTCACTCCATGATTTCCAAAGGGCGGGCAGCAAAGATTGGAAGTGGGGGGAGAGCAGATAACGTGCACTGGAGGGGAACAGAGACAGCAAGGCTTTTATTCTCATCGACAAAAGAAACCTGCAAAATGAAAAAAAAAGGGTCCCATGGAAGAACACCCTAGCTGCTACCTCTACATCCTCCAGCCACGGGGTGCTGAGCAGCTAACAGTATGCGGCTGTGAAGCAGCGGCTGGATTTCTGTCCCCAGACAGCACACACTGGGGGGCCCTGAGGATTTTCCAGCGACTCCCGGCACTGACCCCAGCCCTGTCTGTCCCCACTGTGCCCCACAGCCCTGTCCTCCAAGTGCTCAAAGCAGGGAACTGGCAGCAGGAGGATGCCCAGGTCCGAGGCAAGAGACTTCCCTCTCACAGAAAGGGCATGAGGGCAGAAGGAGAAGAGCCGAAGCAGCGAGAGAACGGGAGTCCAGGCTCCTCCCGATATGCTATCAGAAAGATGCAGCCAGAGCAGGTACCCATGCCATCATCATCTTCCTGCATCCCACGGCATGGGTGTAGCCAAAGGTACTAGACCACAGATGTGTCACAGATTGATCATTTCAACCTCTTCTCTCCTTAATAAATGGTACAGACTTCTCTTTGATCACAAAAACCTTTTTGTTTGGTTGGTTGGTTTTTTGTCTTTTTTTTTTTTTTTTTTTTTAAAGCTGAGTCACCTTCAAACAACCAAAGGGATACAGATCTAAGACAGAAAGGTAGGTAATGCTGGTGAACAGTTTTGTGACTTTTGAGCACCTGAAGGATCCCCAAAACTTCAAGTCTTTTCAGGCTTACCCCCATTTGTTCTTCACATTATTTTCCACACCCATTTACCACTTACATTAATCCAGCAGCTGCAAAAGAAGAAAAGATGAGGAACTGACCACAAGCAAAAATAATCTTATTTTTAATTTCACTTTCATCCAGCTTCAGGTTGGTTTGTTTTGTTGTTTGGTTGTTTTTTTTTTTTTAAGGAGCTTCTGTTTAACATTTTAATCTTTTCTTTTCCCTGTTGCATTTTGTGGTGGACTATCACTCCCACACTGATTCACGTCCCTTTAAAAAGACGCTGTTGGCATTTGAAACTGGAGAAGGGAAATACAGGTGCACGTTGGCAAGTGTTGGAATTCAGGATAACCTCAATAACTGAGCAGCACTGCAGGATACATACATGCCTCTTGTGGTTGCCTCGCAAAAAGGAGCTGGGAATTCCGTTTTTACACTCAGAATCACTCTGTTCTTCATAGCTTTCAAACTCACTTGAACTCCACCCGTATTCCAGCGAGCTGTTTCCACCATCATCACCATTTTCAACATCATCATAAATCATTTCCTCTGCAAGAATTGAACCACAACAAAAAAAGCTACACTGAAATTTCCATTTGTTTAAACACCAAAAAACTTGTTCAGGATGTACTATAAAGAACTACACAGACTTTCATACGCACATTTTAAAATGTAAATTAAATCCAATATTCAAATAGCCAAAGTTGGTTGTCTTTGTTGAAACGGAGCACTAAAAAAGGACAGTGTTATGGGTACACACCACAATCCTTTTACAAACATGCCCTACTCAAACTACACTGTTATGTCCAAATCCCACAACACGTTTTAGAAAAAATTCGAAAGAAGTTCAAACTGTAGCTGTGAACACACATCTGCACTGAGTAGAAGCATCCTTCCATTTGCAAGCTTGTCATTTGTCTCTAGAAATACCTGCATCATCAGCTCACTGACAAATGTTAAAACATTGCAAGACTCAAACGAAAATGTCACTACTTTAAGCAGAAAAGATCAGACAAAGAAACGTGTAACCTATGATATTTTATGACTCATCATTCTTGCAACTCCACCAGTCACTCGGAGTCTCCCATATCTGCAGGTTATCTTGCCCATAATCTAGTCTAAGAGCTTGAAGTATTAAACCCTTTCAAGATACAGAAAGCTGTTTTGCAAAGGCTGACCAAAGTATCACCTATTAAAGACATGGGTCTCTTTGTTGGCACAGATGTCAAGTACGACAAACTGATTCAAAACAAAGTAGAAAATTTTTAGTGCCAATTACTTATCAGGAAACAGGCATGCACTCTACATGCAGCATCATTTGTCATTATAAGTAGAGAAGCGTGGGACACTTCTGTCAGGGATCTCTGTTGTCAAGAGGTTATAATGCAGCATTTAAAACTGTCTCAAATTCAGTAAAAAAAAGTGCTTTCATTTTAAGACTGAAGTTTTATATAAATTCAGAAAAAATATGTACTCAAACGAAAACCTGACATACTTTACACATCCGTCTAAACCCTGGATTCTGTGATTTTAAAACTACATTTTGGCCAATAATAGTATCTTAATGTTAACATTAATTAAATTCTTTATAATTAACACAGAGAAATCTCCTCTAATTTGGAAGAATCAAATTTTAAGGACTTTTTTTTAAACCTCCATGCATCTCAAGACTGTCCTAAAAATATACTTACTGAAGAAGACATTGTAGTGGTAATCTAGCACAATGAATAATTTAAGAGAATCGTCATAGTAAGTCAAAATAAGCCAAGACTTATATAAGTCTGTGACTTCTGCAATGACAATATTGGGGCAGGATTTACCCAGTGATTTGGTGGGCGTACCTGGTACACATGCTAATGTAGATTGGGCTCTGATTGTGACTTTTTTGTATCAGTTTTGTCTCCCTGACAAAATATACAATTAATAAACACCAAGATAATGAACGGACGAAGATTAAGTTTCCCTCACTACCCATTTTCTCAGAATCTTTCAATGTCTGGGGATAAACAGAAAGCCAAAGTTTTAATTAATGTCTTGTGAGTTAAGCTAAAAATTCTGATTGAGATGCTCAGCAGAGTTTTGCTCCATGTCCCATATCCCTCCCCAGCTCAGCCTCTTGGTCTTGGTGCATGTGTTTCCTGACTGAGCAGCGACAGTGCAAAGATGTCCCTGCCCAGAGCTGCACAGGCCACTGAGGGAGCTTCCAGTAATAAAAACATTCAAGCCACGAATGTAACATAACACTTTCAAATAACAAATTTCAGTAAAAATTTGTAAAACACCTTGCCTGAACACTACTAAGGACAAGAAATTAAAGTGTTACAGCTTTAAAGATAAATTTGATTTTCACACAAGAAAGCTTAAGTGTTTTCTTGATTCATTAATAACTTCAGTATCAAATACCTACACCCTCTTAAAACCATGACGAGTAGACACCAAGTTCCTAATAAACCACCCACTCAAGCACAAAATCAGTTAGTAGCAACCAAGCTTTAAGTACAGTCTTCACTATAACCAAAAACTGCAAAACAAACCTGAGCGAGAGCTCATTGAAATAAGCTTCTTAGAATCACAGAATGGTTAGAGATGGAAGGGACCTTAAAGATCATCTAGTCATGGCAGGGACACCTCCCACTAGACCAGGTTGCTCAAAGCTCCATCCAACCTGGCCTTGAACACTACCTGAGCCCTAGCTCCACCATTCCTAGAAAATGTAACATCTTGGCTCCAGCAGAGATCTATTCTGTCCCTTCCAAACATGCTCACACCATCAGGAGCTGGACCACTCCAAAGCCAAAATAAAACATTTCTGTGGAGTCACAGTCAGGACGGCAAACAGCCACTCTGAATCTCCTCTTCCATCTATCGGGTATTTTTATGTTGAAGGGGGACTTTCAAGAGTAGAGCAGTTCTCTGTATAATCATGACAATGATGCATTATCATACATTATTTAACTATTTAAAACACCCTTTTCCTACCTACCTTGCCTTGTTTAGGTCACTATTGCTACAACATCTAACACTGTAATTCCCTAATATACAGAATATTCTAGCGTGTGGGATCGTATCTACAGAATAAAACAGAATTATTCTGAGAAGAGTGGTGTAGGACACCTACTGAGATAAAGTCTTTCAAGAGTTACTTTAGTTCTGAACTTTGTAAGACCCACCAATTATTGACACAGTGTTAACTACATTTACATATATTTTAGGTACTCAATGAATATATCTATTCAGTATACATTAACATAATTCCATATTACATTGCTTTCAACATGGTCTGTACTACAAAAACCTCAAACCTGGTTCAGAGTCTGAATTTTCTCTTGGCACATCATCGTAAATTACTTCATCTGGGTCTAAAAGCAAAACAGAGAAAAAAAAAAAACCACAAATGAGAAACCCCCTAAAATTTGAATGGGACCAACAAACAGTGTTTAAGAGTTATTTGGACAATGCCCTTAATAACATGCTTTAGCTTTTGGTCAGCCCTGACATATGAATACAATGGAGGTATGACTCATACTCCACTAGCATTTTGCTGGTACATCTGATCATCATTCAAATAATGCAATAATGCGTGAAAATAGTATAAAGCATTTGTGAAATTTCACAGTTTTATCTGCATTGTTTGTGATGACTATTGGTAGCCTGAAAACACAAATCTACTTCAATAGCCAACATTTCTCCCTCTTTTTTACAGCACTATGGCATGTTCCATGCTTGTCAAGGGCTGTTCATTGCCTTACTAAAAGGCTGTAGAGAAGCCGTAATAGATATTTTTAAAACAGAACCAAAACTAAATAATGTAATGATCATTGCAGTACATTAAGAGGCAAAACAAGGATGCAAATTCCTCAGTCACTCCAAGTGACATGCAAGATGAACGTCCAGCCCAGAGGGAATAGCTGAGAACAAGCAGAATAACCTGCCCTCAAACCACATGCTCTCTGTTCTGTCTTAAAACGCAGCTGCCAGCCAAGACCCAAGGGCATGCACTAAGAAAAAGTGGCAGTTCCTTTCCTTCCACCTTCTCCAAGAACTTATTTGCCAATTATTGCATGAGAAGAATAATTTCATATACATCTACAAAGCAGACTCCGAACCTGAGCAAGTTTCCACTGTAGATGTATTGATGGAGCCAAATGATTTCCTTAAGACAGTGACAAACAATTCCATAGACTCCAAAAAGCACTCCACAGAAAAGTGCATGTTAACTTTATTTTAAAATACACAATTTTATTACACTGTTGAATGTTTTAACTGGTATAAATTGGTTCATATTGCAACATATCTGAAAAAATACAATAAAAGTGAACATGGACATTCCTGTGAAATATATATGTGTGTATAGATACAAACATACTGTTGATCACAACTTAAAACTGACCACCTTCTACAGTTGTACTTCAGTGCTCACTGATACTTACTTTCCATCCATGCTGTATTTGCAGGATCTGCAACCCACTTGGCCAGAGCATCGTCCTCTCTCTTAGCCTGGTTATCTTCACTTGAAAAGAAGACCATATAATAAAAGCATTAAAAGCTACACCACACTGTTTTTAAACAACTGTGAAGACAAGACAATAAATACCTCGCTGCCTTGCAATTCCCACCCCAAAACTGCTGATTACTCAAAAACTCTGCCTCAGTATGTAATTAGGAGATTAATAATCTATTCTATTTAACAGTCTGACAATTTTAGTCAAGAAATAGAAAACGCTTCCCTTCCAATCTCAAGAAATATTTTGCTTTTGAGTTCTTCTACCAGAACACAGAAAACTCTCTTAGAAAGCAGTGAAGCGAGAGCTGCTCTTTCTCTGTAAATAAGACTAAAGACATTTTGGGCTACACCAGAAGCCATCAGGCTTGACGAGGATGTTATCCTTCTCTGGTCAGTGCTGGTGAGGCTGAACCTGCAGCAGCATGTCCAGTTTGGGATTCCCAACGCTCCCCTTCTAGAGAGTTGTGGGGAAACAGAAGCTACCTCTGGAGAAGCTACCTCTGGAGAAGCTACCTCTGGAGAAGCTACCTCTGGAGAAGCTACCTCTGGAGAAGCTACCTCTGGAGAAGCTACCTCTGGAGAAGCTACCTCTGGAGAAGCTACCTCTGGAGAAGCTACCTCTGGAGAAGCTACCTCTGGAGAAACGTGGAGAAATTGATGTCAGGAACTAAAGCACATAGCTTACAATGAAAGAGGTGGGAGACATGGAGCTTATTTAGTTGTGTGAAAAAAGGATGTTATGGGGTGATCCAACAGCAGCTACAACTATCTGAAAGAGAGCTACAGTGGTGATGGAGTTGGGGTTGGGTTTTTTTTGTTTAGGTTTGTTTTGGGAGACGGTTTTTTTCAGTGCCAGATGATACACAAAGGGGGATAGTCAAAAAACTGCACATTGGAAGATCTGGTTTGGATATCACGGAAAAAAAATTCACCAAAGGGTAGTACAGCAGGGAAGACTGCCCAGGAAAGCTGCAGCACCTCCATCCTTGGAGGTTTTCAAGGCTCAGTTACCAAAGCCATGGCTGATTTAACGGCATGTTGGCAGCGGTCCTGCTGAGAGCAGTAGGCTGTACTACAAGACCTCCAAAAGCCTGTTGCAGCTGACATTGCTATGACTCTATAAAAATTAAACCTAGTTCCTTCAAAAAGAATCACACACAATTATACATGCAAGACCTCAAACAGTGCTGATTTTGGTACACAACCAAAGTTACAGAGTTAAGAAAATGAAAAGAAACGTGGAAGCATCATACAGAAAAATAAAATATTTATCAAATGTAAGCTTTCTTAGGAATTAAGGTTTTACAGATCATCAAAACATGCTGAACTGTCAATCACCTATTTTGAGGCTCCTCTGAGTTTACAGAATTACAAGGACATTCTTCAGTTGCTGACTGCGTACCTGCTAAGTAGAAAAAAAGAAATATAATCACCAAAATGTTTGGAATAAAGCATCAGTGTGGTTCAAATGGTACATTTTAGCATAAGAAACTGATTTTACTGGTTCACTGCTAATGAATAATCTACTTCTATACAAAATTTTCATCTTAAACAAATTAAAAAAAATTTAGAAGTTTCTTCACTCTGTGCCTTTTTGCAAATGAAAGAATTCAGAGACACAGCAATTTGCTATAAGAGCTGTTAAGAGGAAATTACAATGTCTGATGCATATATTCCTCTACAGGTGATAACAACTGCACAAACACATTTGCTTTTACTTGCCAATATTCCTAATGGTGGTAGACAGCAAAGGCTGCAAACCCAAAAGTTATCACCATACATGGAATTACAGTAGAATTGCTGCCTAGCTATAGAGTAAGTAGTATATTCAAAATACAAGAAAGAAAAAAAAAAAAGCAGGATATGGGGAGCTTTCTGTTCCTCCCGCTCTCTTGACATTAAGCTGCCAGAATTTGCCAATTCTGGTAACAAAATGGGGGATTGTTCCTGTTTCTGTAATAATCCATAGTTATTTCCCTTTCAAGTTTCCTCTTCCATCTTAAAATTGTACTAAAGGACAAACAGAATTTGTCAAATCATCAAGGAAAAAATCCCACAGCAACTCTAAATCCACAAGGATCGTAAAATAAAGAAACAAACACACAGAAGTGCATATAGATAAAGTAAAAGGGACAGGAACTCTGCCGGGACTTAGATAAAGCACGATAAGGTATGAGAAGAAACCATTTGGCCTGAACACTGAACTATGGCTCTGGAAATTATTTCATGACATTAAAAGGGAATCAGCATTTATTGTTCTCAGACAAGACAGGAGTCCTCCCTTGTACTATGTTGTAATATGGTGCCAGCAAAACAAAGGTCAAGCATCACCAACTTCCAGAAGGATTGATAAAGAACTGACTGTGTACATGTGTTTTTTCTTACTCATCTTTACTTAGGTATCTCAATCCTAGTATGGCAAGCAGAGTAAGCAGAGTCCCATAGGAACTTCATTTTAAAAAAACCAAACAATCAAAAAACCCAAAATGAAACACAAGAAAAACCCACAAACACACCCACAAAAAAACCCAAAACCAAACCAAACAAAAAAACAAACAAACAAAATCAATCAAACAAAAAAGCCTGACATTTTTATTCCAAGCCTGACAAGAAATTTCAGTTCATATTGCAAGATAGAGTTCTTTTTTTTATTCGGACACAAAATCTCCCACACACATCCAGGCTGAGCACTACACAAGCATTTACAAAACAGCACAGGTACCTGAAATAAACAAGGATTCCCTGTCAAATAAAGTAAGGTGCGTAGATACAGTACCTTCTTCATCTACAGAAACACTGCGTATTATGACAGGACTGGAGTATGCTGGCAGTATCAAAGGTAAGTTAGATGGCACAGCGTAGCCACAGGGGACAGGAACAGAATATCCACCAGACAAGTTTGGACTTGCACATTCATCTTGAGGACTTGGTTCTGGTGATGAGGATGGATCCTTGTCTTGGATTGGTGAAATATTTATGACTGAGTAAGGATTTACTTTGGCTGGAGTGCCTTCTGCAGCAGGTTCTGATGTCTGTAGCTTCTCACCGTTTTCCAGATTATCAGCCCCTTTAGTTGAAAAAGTAAACAAAAAAAATAATTTCATACCTGCTCAAGCTGCTTAATATTGCTCTTGATATGATATGATCCCTACTATACAAGTTGCTTACAATCTATGACTCATAAAATTCCCACACAGTAGTGCTATCCTCCCCATTTTACAGATGAGGAATGCAACAGCAGCAAAACAAGCTGGGTTACAAGGATGCCTATGGAAAAACAATAACTGGATTCTAAATCCTGAACAGGAGGATTTCTGAAAAGTACCCAGGGTCCTCTTTTGGTTGTCATAAGCACACAGCTCAAAACAGCTTTAAACTCTGAAGGTTAAAATCTGGATTCTAGATGAATGTGGATCTTATAAACAGAAATACAAGAAATATTTTGGGAATAGTCGTGAGGAGAGAAAGAGTTCACTGGAGGGACACTGCTCAAAGAACAGTCCTGAAAATGCTCTGTTAAGAAAAGGGTAAAGAAAATAAGTTTCCAAGTTTTCCTCTTTGGAAATAAATTATTTTCTGTTACACAAAGTTCCTGGTATTTCTTGAGACAAGCTGAGGTACAGCAGAACCAAAGGCCCCTCTGAAGCAAGCTGCAGAACCGCGTTCCAAGCAATGAAAAGTTTTTGAGCTGTATGTAAGTACAACTTCACAAAACAGTGAGCAAGCGCCAGATTTTCAGGGAAAGATGGTGTTTAAGTTGCAGGATGTCAAACTTCAAAGCCACCTGAAGAGCTACGCATCTTTAACTGCCATGAGCACAAGGACTCCGCTTGCAAAAGGAAATTGGACCAAATACAGCAAAATCAGCTGTTGGCATTTTGAGCCAAACACAGCTATTTCCAGACTATACATCAGCACTGGGAACATCTGCATGCGTTGGAACAAACATTGTAATGTTTAATAAAATAAGGCTTCTGTTTATGAACAGAATTCATACATTCAGACTCCATTTATTTTTATGCAACTCATCTTAAGATCAGCAACCAGCAAGCTTAGCTGTGAAAACAGCATATATGAGCCATCCACATGCCATTAGAGCTGAAAGGGCATGAAGTTTTCCTGCAGCATGGCACTGTGACTGAGACCAATCCATTGGTTTGGATGTCACACTCAGATGGGAAACCACACAGGAATTACACGTGATGGTCATTTGCCCCGTCAAATCTCCCATGAGTGTAACTAGCAGGAATATTCAACACACTTGTGTGGTATTTCCATGGAAACCTCTTTTTACAAGTATTTTTATTGTATTGACAAGAAAAGGCATCCTATAATCAGTTTTGACAATTTTGCTAGCGGAGGCACAGCCCGACGGGCTGACTCACCTGCAGCATTAACCTCTTGGTGCTCTATGTTGCTTCCGGGGTCAGGAGGAGGTGGCACAAGGGCTTGCCTGTCTGCTTCTGGTATCTCATCTCCGCTGTCAAAGTCAAACTGTTCTCCCTCATCCTCCTCTTCATCGTTCGTACCCGCAGCTTTTGGTTCATGCTCTAGAGCTGTGCAGAAAGACAGGCTTTCGGTTGTTTGCTCTTAGTAACCAGTAAGTGTTCCACATTACAAATGAAGCTTATACAACGAACCCATAGATTTTTATGTTACTGGAACAGAACAAAAGCTCCTTAACATGTTGATAACCTCATGCAGTTTTCAATAAATCCTTTAGTGTAAACAATGAAATTACTTGGAAAGCAATTAAGAAGTGATAATGCAAATACCCTTGCTTTTGTCATAATGAACCAAAACCAAAACATTTTTAGGAAAACACTTAAATAGCTGATTCTTTAAACAAGAAAAGGTCACAGATTAATTTATTTGCACAGGGACTTTGCAACTTTGTAACTTCAAGTCGTTTTTCCTTCCTAACTCAAACTTCTACATCTATTCTTTCTTAACAGTGTCAAAATGCCAGTGGCAGAAGCTTTCTTCACACACGTCATGAGAGACCAGCAGATTGGTTTTCCTACTCCAATCTGAGACAGTTTTAAACCAACGACCTTATGCAACACGCTATTAGCCCTATTACTACACACACACAAGGTGCACTTTGGTGGAGGTAGGGGGTTTGACTTTTCAGTTCTTACCTTTGAAGAAGTAATGGCTAAAATAATTACACCATAATACAGATAGGAAGTGGGAGCGTAGGTCTTTTTTTTTGGTTTTTGCTTGTGAAGACCCTGCAGTACACATTTGGCACTGTTCATGGGGCTGGGGAGGGGGAGCAGGAAGAAGTGCCGGGCAGTTTCCCTTCGTGCTATTCTTCTTACCCGCAGGAGTTTCGAGAACCCACAGAGATTCAAACTCCTCAGTGCCTTATCTACCGCTGGTTTTGCTGGGCGCTCGCATTGCAGGAAGGCTGCCTGCAGCATCCAAAGCTTCTGTCAGAGACACTGCAGAGGAGCTGCAGGGAGGGATGCCCAAACCCACCAGCCTCCTCCCTGCTTCCAGAAGCCTTCACTGCAGCTCTCTGAAACAAAAGGGCTTCGTCCCTCCCTCCCTAGATCTCTCTCTTAGCTGGTCTCCCACCTTCTGGAGGAGAAACTCTTACCAGAGGTCCCCTTAAGGCAGAAATGTAACCTGTGGAAATCTGTGGACTTTTCTGTCCCAGCTGAGCTTCCTCGCAAGCTCTTCCTCAAACCCATGATGGATACCTAACTTTTATACAGGTGTCCAACAACGTATTTGAAGTGTTATAAAAAACCCCACATAACTATAGCACAAAAATATATACTAAAATAGATAAATATGTAAATACATCAATGTGTTACAAAAATATACATGAAGTTGATAAGGTTCCCCCTGCCCCCTCTTAAGGTAACACAATATGAAAAACAAAGTCCTGCAAGGACAATCTGATCTCCTGAGTCATGATGATATTATCAGCTTTTCTACCATCCAGGGCACATTTTGAATCGTTATGATAAAACCCACACAAACCACAGCTCTAGACTGCTTAGATTGTCATGGTAATCAGCATTCCTGCCAAGGCTTCTGTTTCTTCAGGCAGGCTGAGCCAGCATATTTTATCACAGCCACAAATAACAAGATCTTTCATGCAGCCTCCCTGTAGGAGAAAAAGTGAACTAATTGCAAAAATAGTAAGGAACAAAAAAGGGGTTATCCTGCATTTATTGTCATGGTTTATGGCTGAGACAGCAGGACATTTAATTTAATCTTGATGCTTTTTAAAAATCCTTCTGTACAAAGCCAGCCTTTGGATTAAGGCTTTTCATTTTTGCTTTTGTCCATTAGTTGTTTTTTTTTCTGAACGGTGTAAAAAATCCTGCAGAGCTCTACCAAGTGATTCAAGACAATCACAGCATTCTTCCCAATTCAGCATCTATCTGACAAGACTGTACTGCTTGCTGCTTGACAGTAATGGGGAAAAGAAAGAAAAGTGGGGTGTGTGTGGGGTGCATGTGTGTGTGTTTTGTTTCTGTTCTTTTCTGTTTCTTTATGTTTTCAATATGTCTGCGTACTTCAAATTTGGAAAAGCCAAAGCTATGAAATACTAAGTGGAGTGGTTTTTATGATTACCAGTGTGGGAAATGGTTGGTCATGCAGGCTAGGCAGGTAAGCAAGTAGATGACAGTCACAAGCAGATGACAGCCACAAAACCACAACTTTTCATGTACATGCACTGCTGCCTGCCACTCCTCTTGCTGCACTATTTAAGTGAACCACAGCAGCAACCACTTCAAGTACATAAAATAGCTCTATCTGCACTTCGTATGGTGGGAAGAAGGGGAAGATGAGGTTACTGGAAGGAGTTGAACATTTCTGCAGGATTAGGCCAGTCGGGAAACTGAGGTGTTGCTGGAGCACGGCTCAGCTGAGCGCCATGAACCCACCTGCTCGCTGGAGGTCAGTTCTAGACATCAGCAAAATAAAAAGCATGTATGCTTACAAAATGTCACAGGAGCAGCAGGCACCTCTGAGTTTTTTGTGGCTGCTAGGTTAGGGAGCTTCTGGATCCAAATACTTCCTTAGGACATACAAAGGTAACTTAGGTATCAGATGCCTGATAACTCTCTACTCCAGCACTTTCACACTGATGCAATTCCCCAGGCTCTCAAGGCCAGCGCAGTGCCATTTATCAGAGACAGACAAGACCTGCCACTGGCAAAAAAAAAGGTAATTTGAGATACTAAACGCAAAAGGAAAGACTCAGGACCCAAGAGCAAAACCCGTCCAACTGATGCACAATTCCCCTTCAACATGCCTCCCCATTCTCCCTAGAAAAGCAACCAACCTGTATTTTGATTGTGGGGAGAAATCCTAACACAGGAATTGATTTTCTCAACTCATTTAAAAAAAAAAAAAAGAAATTGAAAGTGCCACCTAATTTTTTTTCCTATTATGGCTGTTAATACTGCCTTGTTTCATTTATTCAGAAACATTTACTTTGCATCAGAAATAAAGAAGGCACAGAACCCTATAATTGGGCACTACAGCCTGGAAAAATCCCCTAAATCACATCACTGATGGGACAGGGGGTTAAAGTCACAAAACAGACCCACACAAAAAAAGAGAGAAATTCCTTTCTCAGATGACAGGTCCTTTAGAAAGAGCAGACTGTAGACAAAACTTCAGAAAGTTTAAAAACTGTATTTCAGCTTTGCATCACTTCTGCATTTGCTTAATCCTGTAGGTATAAAGATAAACCTTAACGCTTCAAATCTACTGATCCCTTCCGTCTCATACTGAATAAAAATATTCTCCTTTAAGCTTTTAATCTCAAGGGTGTACTATTTCATCTGATGAAAAAAGTGTTTTAATAACAAAAAATAAAGAGAAGGTGAGGGACTTTTTGCTTCAACTGAAGAGCTGCTCAGCACTGCAGATAAATACAGATTATGTCATACCAAAAAAGACATCTTGAATAACTACAGTTTTGAAAATATGTACTTTTCCTACAGTTGTTTGTGTTATGTCAAAACAACCAACACACACAAAAGCACTTGGAAAGTGCTACAATAAATTAGGAAAACACACAGCATAGTCACACATGGGCTGAATCTGGCTACAAAAAAACACCACAGATCTTGCAAAATTTCACGCTCATTAAGAAAAAGTTCCTCCAACCCTTTAACTGTAAATCAAAAGGATCAAACCAAAAAGTGCATTTCCAGGCAATTGTGCTTGCAGAGAAAAACTGTGAGGGTGAGGGGGGGGATTTCCAAAGGTACCCCCCACCCCCAAAATCTCATAGAGAACTACTTGTTTTGGGTTTGGGGTTTGGTTTTTTTTGCCAAAGTAATAATCACAGACTGCTTAGTATTACAGAATCTGACTGGAATTACTTCAAATAATTAAATTAGTTACTAAAAATCCAATTTGCCTTTTCACCACTAATCACATCCTTAACTTTCTGCATGCCAACCAGAGCAGTGAGAATAAAATAACTGATTAAACTTTTTCATGTTCTGCCAATACCCTTCTGCAGCACTTGCTTTGCAAATGCTTCAGGGAAATTCTTGCATTTCTAAAAATTTCTATTTGGAGTTTTAAAGCGTGAAAAAAAAAAACCAACAAAAAACCCAAATCTTATATAGTGGAAAAACTACCTTCAAGTTAAATTAAGTGTGAAAGTGATAATTTAGGATTAGAAAAAGAAACAGATATTCTCATAATTGTTAGCACAACTTTTTTCTGTGGCATGTTATTCGGTGAAATGACTTTTTCTTAAGCTTACTTCAAAAACAAGCTAACTTAGGCTGTGTTTACACAGACCTGCTGGGGCATAAACAAATTTAAACAATTTTTGGTTGCTCTGCCAATTGCAAAGCATTCTTGGCACCATCTGCTTTCCCATTCATTTTCCTTAAACTATTTATAGTTCAATGTAATACAGCTAAAGAGTTACAAGTTTAAGAGTGACATTGATTTTAAAGCAGAGATTAAGCTAGAGAAGCTTCATTAATAGTTTCCTTCAACAGTTCATTTTAGAGATACAGAAGTAAGACAAAATAGGACTGCACTTACTATCAAGTGCACTTTGAATACAGTGCAAACACACAGGAAAAAAAAGCACACCAAAAACGTTGTTCTCCCTTGCAATCATGTAAATCAGAGATTATCTTGAGGAAGTCAACTGAGTTTCTTCTTCCATGGAAAACCACAATAAAGGAAGAAAGAAACAGAACACCAAGCAGGAACAGTTCAACAGTCTGGAGCACAGTAATGACAAACCTGGAAGCACCTAGATATTAACAGGCATGGCACCATCAACAAATATGAATATTTTATGTTATGTTTTAAGGTTTGAAAAATATCTTTAGAAATCGAAAGCTTCTGTATAATTTGGAATGTCATCCTTGCAACCAGTTGTAGCCCTTTTTTTTATTCAAGTTAGCAGGGAACTATGGAATAAAAAGAGGAAATGCAGCTATGATATTTTAAAGACTTCATGACAAAGAATTTTCTAAATACTGCAGGACATGGTAAATACGCGTCTTCTCAGAAGGGAAAACTATTTTTCCTTTCTCCCTCTTACAGTCAATTTTCTTCCAATACATTTTTTTTTTTTTTTTTTTGGGGGGGGGGGGGGGCTCTAGAGTGTAATCTCTCTTGTGTATTCACTGAATGCCAAATTTTCTTTTTTCCTCTAAACAGTAAACATTTTTAGTCACTTTTACCATATCATCACCTTACCCTGACCAGTGAAGAAAATAAGTCTACAATGCTTCAGATGGAAAATGTCTAAATATTATTTAGTGAAAAAAAAATATTAATACAATTGAACCTAAAGTAGACTGGCAGGAGCTGCTTGTTCTTATTCCAATGTGCAGTTTTAAAACATTTATCTTTTTTACTCATGTATTTTGGATTGCAACAAAACACTTGTGACTGCATAGATCCATCTGCCTTCAAACTGAACTTGCCCAACTCTTCAACTTTCTACAAATTCTTGAGTATCTTGAAATATGCAAAACTTTTCACTAAAAAATATTAGTTTACTATCTTAGAATGTTTTTAGGTATTATAAAATTTGATAACTTACAAAGGTTACAAATCAAAGCAAACAGCCAGGCATAGCAATCTAAGTGCTTATTATTTAACTTTGATACATTCCAAAAATTTCTCAGGTGAGATATGCTTGCCTTTTCAGACCCTTATTTCTAAAGAGTTAAAATTTGCCCAGCTCTTTATGTAAGTGTACAAGGCACTAGATAGAAATAAGAAATGTAAGTGTGCAGATACCAGGAAAAAACTGAATTTTTGAAGTTATGATTAATTTTGTAAAACTAACCACTTAAGCCCAAACATACCATGCTGACTGTGCTCCAAAATGAATGGGCTCTTGAATTGTTCACTTTTTATTTCAGGTGAAATTTTGTATAAGAGGCTTGGCATTTGTCAAGAAAGTGAAACTTGTGCGAGAAAACACTTGTGCCTGCAAAGCTCCCCAAATTGTTGGCCAACAAGTTGTCCAACTTGTAAACGTTTAGAAAATGACGGTTCATTCACATTCAGCAGAAACTTGCAAAAAGGTTTTAAGAGACTCAGTCGCCACTGGATAGTTTCTCCCAGCTTTTTAGCACTGATTAGACTGTGTTCCTACAGCTAGACAGCAACATGGTATTTTCTCCCTACCCACATCTCCCACTTGTGACCACCACTTCTTTGGTATCAGGAGAGAAAACTGCAGTTAAACACTCTTTTGCTCTGGTACCCAAATTACGCATCTTTCTCCTGCCTTTCCCAAAAGACACCTCTATTGGCACCCGCACAGGGAGAGAGGCGAGATGTACAGAGTAAGCAGGCAGGGCAGGAGGGACCCCGTAAGATGAAGGCTGGCTTTTAGGAGCAATTGCTCCTGCAACACTGCCCTTCACCGACACTTCTAAGTCGCAGGTCACATTTGCCAGCACACCACTGGCATCTGTAAATCTACTGCTCATACAGTCATGCAGGTGCAAAGTCTCTATTTTGCTGGGGGAAAGAAAGTCTAAAGCAAAACTGCACACACAAACACACGGGTGAGCGCTCCTTCCCGTGGGATGCAGGTCAGAGCCGAGGATTTTCAACTTGCAGTTGTGCTAAACTGGCGCAGCAGGGAACCCAGGTCCCTGCCATACAGCCATGCTGCGAATTACACACAGCTCCTGCGCACATCCAAAGCATGACCACAACATCTCTGTTACAAGTCTCTGTAGAAAACAGTTACAAAAAAAAAGACCCCAACAAAACGAAACAGTATACATTTAGGCAAAAAGCGTTCCCAGTGACAGAAACAAAAGCAAAACCCCATGAATTAACAGGCTCTCCTTGCAAATAAACAACAAAGAAATAAGTTAAAATGTTTCTTTAGCATTTCATAAACACACACATTACATACTAATTATGTTATCAAGCATGCACAACAGATATTATTCTTCTGGATAAAAAACAAACTCAAAATTGAAGTCAAAAGAACGAAGCATCTGTCTGCTCAGAGACTCGAGTTTCAGAGATGGACTGCTGACAGCAGCAGGCCTAACACTAAAGAATTTTATTTCTTGAAATAAAGCCCAGTTCTGTGGATGTTCTGAAACATTTACAAATACCAAAACCATTGAACCATACAAACTACTCAAAATGCTAAAAACTAAGCTTAAAGCTAGCTAAAAATTAAAAGAATCACAAAAAACCCCTGAAGGTCTACAATAAAAACATTAGACATGAACTAGGCGGGCCAGAGAGCGGCAGCAGCAACACCAGCAGGCCTGTACCCTTTGTAAGTCCACAAGATGCTTTTCAGTGCTGGCTATGCTATAATCGGAAAAGCTGCTATGTAAAATCAGCATTTTTGTGACCATTTACTTCAACTGCCTTCATACTCAGCACACTGGTGACACTGGTATTGCCTGCCATGACCAGAAATGTAGACCAAGCCTGGTCCCGAGCAGGTCCTTTCCACCTCAGCACCGTATTGGTAGATTCTGCCATTAAAATGTCACCAAGATACATTGCTGTTGTGCAACAAGTGAAGTCCTTAAAAGGAGCAGCTGTAAGGAAAGTATAGAATCATAGAATCGTAGGGTTGGAAGAGACCTCTGGAGATCATCCAGAGCAGGGTCACCTTAGAGCAGGTTGCACAGGAGCATGTCCAGGCAGGTTTTGGATGTCTCCAGAGAAGCAGACTCTACCACCTCTCTGGGCAGCCTGTTCCAGTGCTCTGCCACCCTCAGGGTAAAGAAGTTCCTCCTCATGTTTAGGTGGGACTTCCTATGCTCAAGTTTGTGCCCATTACCCCTTGTCCTGTTGCTGGGCACCACCGAAAAGAGCCTGGCCCCATCCTCCTGACACCCACTCTTTAAGTATTTATAAGTGTTGTATGTACAACTGTTATTTGGAAATGTGCATAAATACATGATAGATCCCTACCTACGCTGAAAACCATCTATCCATATTAAAGGCCATTAGCTTTCCATTAGTATTAAAGGAATAATATATCCCCCTGTACTCGGCACTGGTGAGGCCCCACCTCCAGTACTGTGTTCAGTTTTGGGCCCCTCACTACAGGAAAGACATTGAGGTGCTGGAGCGTGTCCAGAGAAGGGCAACAAAGCTGGTGAGGGGTCTGGAGAACAAGTCTTATGAGGAGCGGCTGAGGGAGCTGGGATTGTTTAGTCTGGAGAAAAGGAGGCTGAGGGGAAAAGACGGTTGTAGGCGAGGTGGGGGTTGGCCTCTTCTCCCAAGTAACAGGCGATAGGACAAGAGGAAATGGCCTCAAGTTGCACCAGGGGAGGTTCAGGATGAATATTACGAAAAATTTCTTCACCAAAAGGGTTACCAAGCATTGGAACAGGCTGCCCAGGGAAGTGGTTGAGTCACCATCCCTGGACATATTTAAAAGACGTGTAGATGTGGTGCTGAGGGACATGGTTTAGTGGTGGTTTTGTCAGAGTTAGGTTGATGGTTGGACTAGATTATCTTAAAGGTCCCTTCCAACCTAAACGACTCTATGATTACCAATACACTTAACACTTAATAGTACCAAGCTAACAGTCTGAATTAGTATAAACGCCACCAGGCACACGAGATACAGCAGTGGAAACACCAAATCTGCCTTGCTGCCTGACGCGTCTGTTGGTAGAGACGGGTGCTGACGATGGCTGCACAGCCCAGCTCAGGCTCCGCCACTGTGCATGCGAACTGCTGAACTTGCCTACAACACACACTGCCAAACAGCCAGCCCATGCGGGGAATGGGAAAAGCAGAGAGCTTGAATAAATCAAACCGCAGAAGGATTCCATAGTCATTGGGAAAATGAAGTATCCAGCTCTGGCAGTACAGGGCTGGAGCACCTTGGCTAACCATAGGATACAAGTCTCATGTGAAGAAAGAAAGAAAAAGGAAAATTTTCTAGGAAACGTAGTTTTGACCACGTAGTCAATACATTTGTGAGAAAATAACCATTTTAAAGGAAATTTCCACCAGTGTGAGCAGTCTGGCTTGTTTGTTCTTTATTTCTTTGCATTCTTTTCTAGCAGATACCATCTATTAATATCTAGTCTTCTAAATAATTACTTTTTACATTGAAGCAGTCACTGTTTAACTGTTTGAGGAACATGCATTTCTCTAATACAGTTTGTTAAATTCTAATTAGCAACATGAAACTGCTGTATCATCTGGTAATACCTTGGACTGAAAGGACTTTAAGAGTAATCAGGAATCCTGTGAGGCATAAAGTGGCGGAAGGAGACCCTGGGGGCCTAAACCAGATGGAGCATGAGATCCCACTTCCACAGAAACAAAACATACAGTTCAACTGTATATCATACCAAAAAGAGCTGAAATCCACCTAAAGCAAAAGCTTAAGTAACTCAGGTCTTGGATCATATCTAGCAACATCTTTCCACCAGGCTGACACATTCTGGATATGAATCATAGAAAGCTTTGGGTTGGAAGGGACCTTAAAGATCAGCTAGTTACAAACCCCTGCCATGGGCAGGGACACCTCCCACTAGACCAGGCTGCTCAAAGTCCCATCCAGCCTGGCCTTGAACACTTCCAGGACAATACTGAAAATATTTTGGATTTCAGCTGGCTTCTCACCTCCTCATTTCTGTTGTTAACCCTTTGCCCAGTATAGAGAGCATCTGCACAGATAGACTGACTTGTAAACAAAATTTGAGATATGCAAAGTTTGACAAATCCATCATCCCAGCCACTAATGGGCAGGGAGCTTTATAGCATTCCCTTTCTTAGGATTTATTTCAATTGTTGTTTTAATGCATCTTGCTCTTCTTTGCCCTAACATACTATGGTCCTGTTATAGCTCAAAAAAGTATAGCTGAGGAATTCAAGCAAACTCATGAAAACAGTAATTCTTACATCTCAATTCTTACACCTTCTCACTCAAAAACTGAACTTTCCAAAATCCTGTTTTACAATACCCATTTATCACAGCTTCGACCAGAAATCCTACCACCTCAGTGGACTCTGGATTGAGCTGAACAACAATGTTGTCTCCTTGGGACCTTTCAGTCCACCAGCCTCAGAGTCCTTCTCATCGCCTCCTTTTGTGAGCCCCAGAAGGGAAAGGAAGCCCTGCCTTGGTCCCAACATTGGCCAAAGACAACCCCCATAATCAGACTTCATGATTCAGAGCTTCAGCCCATCCACACAGGAAGTCATGAAGGAATGTCTTCCAACAGGAAGAGTCTCCTTAAGCATTTGGCTGGCAAGTGTTCTTCATGTGCAAACATGAGCGGGTCACCATCAGATACGCAAGTGGGAAAGAACAATCCCAGCCAAAGTTAATTTTACTTCCACCTTCCTTTCCAATAAGGGAGACTGCTAAGATCCTTCAGACATGCTACACTGAACCCCTTCACTGCTTCCAGGGCAACTTTTTGCGTCAGCACCTGGATTTTCCTTTGTCTCACCCTGCAACATGCAGAACCGGGAAATACAGAGACTGGGAAGTCACAGAACGGTAGGAGTTGGAAGGGACCTTCAGAGATCATCTAGTCCGAACCCCCCTGCCAAAGCAGGTTCACCTAGAGCAGGATGGACAGAGGAGAAGACTCCACCGCCTCTCTGGGCAGCCTGTTCCAGTGCTCTGCCACCCTCAAAGTAAAGAAGTTTTTCTTCATGTTGAGATGGAATTTCCTGTGTTCCAGTTTGTGTCCATTGACCCTTGTCCTGTCACCAGGCACCACTGAGAAGAGTGCCCATCCTCTTGACACCCACCCTTTAGACATTTATAAGCATTTATGAGATCCCCTCTCAGTCTTCTCTTCTCCAGGCTAAACAGACACAGGTCTCTCAGCGTTTCCTCATAAGAGAGGTGCTCCATTCCCTTGATCATCTTCATAGCCCTCCCGCTGGACACTCTCTTCGGCAGTTCCAGGTCCTTCTTGACCTGGGGAGACCGGAACTGGACACAGTACTCCAGATGCAGCCTCACCAGGGTAGAACACAGGAGGAGGATGACCTCCCTCGACCTGCTGGCCATGCTCTTTTTAATGCACCCCAGGAGACCATTGGCCTTCTTGGCCAAAAGGGCACATTGCTGCCTCATGGGCAACTTGTTGCCCACCAGGACTCCCAGGTCTCTCTCTGCAGAGCTGCTCTCCAGCAGGTCAGCCCCTAACCTGTACTGGTGCATGGGGTTATTCTTCCCCAGGTGCAAGACCCTACACTTCCTACACTTGCCCTTGTCGAACTCGCCCATCCGCGTGAGCATCCCCATAGCACAGGAGCACACAGATCAGGTAGAGCACACACATCCTTCTTCCAGCCCCTGGAGAAACCTGTACCAGGGTAACAAAAGATTTTTCAGGAAAAACGCTTTTACCTAACAACAGTTATTGAGCTCAACAACAGACTATTTAACAATGAGATCTAACAATCCTTCTTTGACAGACTAAATCATCTTCTGTGTTCATTTTAATGAAACTATGACAAGGTCACATTTCCTGGAAAGATTAGTTCAATGAGGAAGAAAAAAGAAAATCTAAATAGAGGGTTGGAGGGTTTTTCCTAAAAAAATGTTTATCACTTATCTCTTCCTCAGATTGCTAGGCATTGTTTCAGTTCCTGTCTGCAGCAAAAGCCAGCAGCACCTAATAAAAGTTTCATTCAATAATTCAGACACTTTATTTAACTTATCATAATGCAAACAAGTTTTAACCTGTGTTCATGCACAAGATAAAAGAATTATAACAATGTATAAAAGAAGTAAATCTCTCTGTAAACTCTAGAGTAGAATTATTACAGAGGCTTCAGGCATGGTTAGCGAATATTTAGTGGGATCAGTGAAATGGAATTAAAAAAACTCAAACCCCAAAAATCCCTCAGTTATTTGGCAGCAATTTATCCTCGCCACTTAATGCTAGATACAAGTCCTAAAAAGGCAAAAGAAGCAACGAAAAAAAAAAATTCACACATCTTCTTATATGTTGCCTGTTTGAAATTAAAGTTTTGGAACTTAGCTTCAACAATATTTATTGCAAGAATACCCAAAAATCAGTACAAATTCCTTTACAATTTTTTTGTCTTTTAGGCAAATGATACTACTTACTCCAGACCAAAGATAAAGTTTTGCTGCCATCCCTCGGAAGCCCTTTATCTTATCATCAATTGCTCTTTTCGATCAATATGTCTGGGCCTTGTCCTGTACACAGCTAGCAAGTTAAGTCCAGCAGTAAAGTCACGTCATAAAGCAGCTCAGTGAATGGAAAAAAACAACTATAACTTATTATTCAGAAAGCAAACATTAAATACTCTCAAAAGGATGAGGTCAACCTCTCAGAAATCTATGACAGTGAATCTCATTTGATCATTTAACACATTATAAACATCTAACAAATATTTTACTGGATTACTTCAAAACAAAGTAAGATATCATCACATCTACGTAAACTGTGTTTTCTTTGTAGATGCTAAAATCAGAAGTTCTTAATTAATCTATTTATTTTCTTTCTATTTCTTGTTTTTCCTGATGCTCAAAGACACTTGTCTACAAAAACAAACACATAATTAGGAGTGACATGTGACACCATAGCTGCATTTTTGCAGTGGGAATTCTCTTGTTACTCTTTGTTACACAGCTTGTCTGGATTGTCACATAAAATAATTGATCCTTACCTTAAACAATGCATTTTCCTTTATTTAGTGAGAGAAATGTGATCTTTAGAAATAAATAAATTGTTCTGTTACAGATGGGATGTCAGACACCAGCAAGCTACTGCCAGCTTCAAAAACAAGGGACCATTCATAACTACAATTCATATTCTGTTCTCATTCTTCTGAAATCTTGGCTCCTCTTTTACCATCATTTGTAACTGTCTGTATGCTGAAAATAGATATCTAACAAACAATGCCGTTTAGTTCAAGACCAACTCCCTTTATAGCTGCAGTTTAATTTCAGCAGTGTTCTTATTTCAATCCCCCAATCACCGTAACGTCTTTTTATTTTACTTCAGTCTGAAATACAAGTGTATGTCCCCCCAGTGTTCTTCACTTCCATAAGCTAAATCATAAAACATACAAGTGCTTTTCTTGTCAATATTATAACAGCCCCAATTTAACTGCCTCTTGTCTCAATCACAAAATTAGCTTGTTAAAACAGTTAAAACCTAAATAAGCTATGAAATCATTCACTGAACAGCACAAAACGTAACTAAATAATCTGAAAGAAATAGATATATCACATAGAATAAAAAGCAGCTCCCCTAGCAGTGAAATACCGTTGTCCCTACAGTGAAAGACAGCAGCCGTCCCACAGCTCCCCACTACGGTTAATAAAAAAAAAAGTCTAAGTTTTTTTCGTTAGAATATGTAAAGTCATTCCCAGTGGGAACTTTTATAAGAGTATAGTGTTCCTACTTCACTCTTACCCGCAGACTCAAGCCAGACTTCCTTCTCTAGGACAGAGGAACTACAACTATTTTAGTGTTCCGGCACTGGCAGGCAAACGACAAAAAGAAAAAAAAAAATCCAAAAAAAACCACAGAAGGACACAATCACAGCACTCAATCATATACAGGATATCCAGATTTAAGTCCTTGGCCTCTCTATGCCTCTCTGTATCACAAACAAAGAAATATCCCACCCACAGCCCTAGAGAGCTGATTGCTTGTATAGAAAGGTATATAAAATGCTTTTGCAATTGGTGTCTAGGAGATATCCTTTGTTTTCAGTAAAAAAAAAAAAAATAAATTTCATCCCATTGAAGAACATCTCATATCCCAAACTTCAGCAGAACAAAGTTTCTCACCTAGCTGTACCCATGGTACCGGGGACAGTGGTGTAGGTGAATGGACGCCCAGGTCTCCACTACACCTGGTCTTCAAGGGCACCTCATGCTTCCCAAATGAAGAGTTACAAGTTATTCTCTCTCAGGTAAAGAGAGCATTTGGCAGTAATACGAAGAATATGCTATTAAATTCACTCTCACAATGTCCTTGTGTGAACACTGAAATATCAGTATTCCACTTTAAAATTTTAATAGAAATGTTATTTTCCTATAAATAGGAAACAAAATACACTGTCCGTTTACAATTCAAGAACTGTATTGCCATGCAGCCATACTCCAAATCTTATCACATATATATTAGCCTACCTTGATAGGCTCAATTATAAAACAGAGCTTAAAGCTTATTTTAGGTCTTACTACTGTTGTAAAAGGCAACTCACTGTAGGACAATTGGGATGAATTGTTGGCCAGTATACTCAGTATGAGGAAATACACCCAATGTTTTATGATAGTTTTCACAGAGAAATCATACAAGGTGTAGTGCCATCTACCAAAAATAGTGAGAGAGAGCGCGAGAGATATAATCAGAGATGAAAATGCAAAACCAGAAGCCTGTTTGACACAGAGTGTGCACAGACACACACCACCCCCTCAGCCTCCCTTGGGCAAGAAGCTGTTTGTCAGGTATCCATCCTGCTGAGCAAACAAAGCTGGTTTTCCTTTTGAAACAGGCTCCGATAAACACCTCTTAAGTCTTCACTTAAAGAAATGGATTTCCACTTTGCAAGATCATAAGTTTTTCAACTACAGAAGCGAAAAACAGCCAGAGACCATATCTCCCAATAAAGTAGTAATAGCACAAGCACAGGCCATCACACAGAAACACCATGCTAGCATTAAACATCCAATCTCCAGCCCTAGCTGGGCAGCGTGAAGACAACTCCTCTACAGGAGAAGCACGATGTGATTCCTGATTCTCGGAATTACCAGCTTTTTAATTCCTCACTGCATAGTCTGCAGTCCACAGCATATCCTTTTCTTGTCTAAATGGGTGTGGGTAAGGATACTCCATTACAGCAAACAATTAAAAACATAATTATAACTTACAGCCATGATAAAATCTGCCATTTGCATTTAGCTTTTTAAAAAGGATTTTTTTTTTTTTGTTGTTGATAGAGAGAACAAGAATCATCCTCTATTTATAGCCATGGAAATTTTTTATGTATGAAATCTTAAATACCAGCACTTTGTGCACAAATTCACATGCAGAGACACACTAAAGAAGGGAACATGAGCTAGTACTATCATCTCAAGTATCAGTTTCAGAAGCAGTTTTTTCGATTATGCTCTTAGCCAAGAAAGCCTTTGCATCTACCCCCCTCCCAACTGCTCCCTGGCTGCTAAAACATACATTCATTCAAAATATACAGAGAAAAATACTAGGGAATTTTTAATCATAGCTAGAAGAAAAATCTCTTTTTAAATCAGTCTGGAGGAGGGAGCATACAGGCGTTAACTTTTCTCAAGTTCCTCAGTACTTGAATTTGCTCCTGGGTAAGCAAATTAACTAGCACAAACTTGTCACTGTTGAATTAACAATGCATGAATGGAATGTCCAAACAGCTATGAGCAGATACGTTGCATAAGCATAATAAATTAAATAAATAAAGGTAAAATATGTTATCTTCTGTTCTTTTATCGCATGTAGTTTTTCCCTATCAAGAAGTGGCAGAAACAGCTGTACTATTGACCTTAACCGTACCTCAACTTCAGATTCAACATCAGAGATTCAGACACTTATTGCTAATGAAAAGACATTATTTAGCATGAATTTAATTGCATAGCTTTCACATACATTCTCACAACATCCCCATGACAAAGATGGCGGTTTATCATTATTTTTCCCCCCTTTGTACACATTAGGATTGATACAAATAAATGTGTGGAAGTTACTTGTCAAAACCATAGAAAACCTACTTGACAAGAATAAAATTGAGAATTATAGTACAAGGCACACACCTGTAAGCGCAAAGGAACCCACACGAATTTCAACACTACAGCTTTATTTGTTAGGACAGCAAATAGGTAAAAGAAAAACTTCCCATGACATCACAAGAACTTTAAAAAAATAAAAGAAAAAGGCAAGTGATTTCATCTGCGGCCCCAGTTCAGGATTTTAGAATCATTATGCAAAAGCTAAAAATACTTTTTTATGATGTATCAAAGGGTCCTGCACGCAGCAGGCGCCTCATCCTCACTACGAGCCATGGTAACCCATCCCTGTGCCCACTGTCTGAAGGCACTGGCAGGTGCTCCTCACCCCTTCTGAGCAGACACTATGGGTGGCCAGTGTATATGCATGCCAAAACAACCCTCAGCCATTACCAAATAAAATCCTATATGTTTCTTTCCTTTAATTGTTATGTGTATTTGCAGTTGTACTTGGCCCTAAAATTCTCACTTATTTTCCACCTGCAAAATGGCTCATGAGAATTATCTAGGAAGTGAACTGAAGTGTATGTTAGTGTAATTATCAAAATCTATCTTCATTGATATTCCCTTTATTAATAGGCTTTTTTAAGAGAGTTAGCAATGGTAAAGTAAAAAAAAAACAAAAAACAAACAAACAAAACCAAAACCAACAACAACAAAAAAACCCACCCAAGTTCCAATAGTTTCAGATAAAGCTTTTTGAGATGACAGGCAAAGCATCCACTGACACAAGATCAGCTAGAGCAGAATCTCAATTTATGTTAAATAAATCTAATCCCAGCCTATTAAAGAGGGACATGGCTGAAAACAAGAACGCGATACACATAGTTCTCCAAGAGCTTTGCAGAAAAAGAACCTGAATTCTGGAATCGTACTGAACTACGTCACCCTGAATTTTTGTCAGGGTATCCCTGACACACTGCACAAAGTTGAAGCTGTTGCCGCAATTATTAGCTGTCTTTGAACAACAGCAGCCCCTGCTCAAGTGGAAATATTGATTCCTTAGGGATGACTCTTCCCTCGCAGCACGGCATTGCTTTGGAGATGGATTATCCGATAGAGACAGTTTCACAGTAACTGTCACTAAACAAAACAGAGCTAAATTCAGGGTCCTGACCACATGGATTAGGACAAAGACAGGAAAAGCATTTTTGCCAACAATAACCTCAGTGGTATCTCGGAGCATAAATAAAAATGTCAACAATGCTGGCCAGAAATCTAACACATTAAAAGCTGATTTCACAGCTTTCTGCTTCTTTCACATTCCCAATTTCCTAGGTAGTATCTAGTAACAGACCTTTATCTGTGACAGTCTCTAAGTCAGAGAGAAAGTAGTTTTGACCCAGGATGGCAATTTGCAAATTCCTGAAGAGTTATGGCTGAACAAAACTAAGATAAATCCTCTTTCATACTTAAATGGCTTCATACACCTATAAGTTCTGTGTGAACAATAAGTAAAATGTCCTATAAGCAATAATGTCTATTAATAATATACATATATTAATATATACATATATCAATGCATATAATAGAGTGTAAATCCATAAGTAATAATGCTGTGTATTAGGGACAGTTCAAAAATGTATGGGAAAATCACTACCTATACAGAGTATACTAGCAACTTTACCAAAATAAGAACAGCTGCACCGGGTTCAACCACAGGTCTCCATAGCCCATGTCTCCATAAACTTGTGCTTTGGGATGATCAGAACAAGCGTATCGCTCTTATCCTAAGAAATCTCCCAGCATCCAAATACAAAAAGCCAAATCCTTTTAAGACTTTATCAAGCACCACACAAAGTTGCATTTAGAGGAAATCAAACAGGAAAACAGGGAAAATACCGAGCCATATTCTCTTACAGAGAACATAAATGCAGAAGGCAGTGACACAGTGTCTTTCTACGTGCTGTCTTTATGTCCTCTCATCCTGGACTATAGAAGCAGCCATACAGCTTCGAGCCTACAGCAGCCAAGGGGCACCAAGTGCTAACTTTACAGAACCAGCTCCATAGTCCAGCATACATCGTACTCTTCCATAAATCTCTGTTCTGACCACACAGAGGTCCAGCTGTGCACGCTTCCCCTCTCCTTCCCATGGGGGTGCACACTGGCTAGACACCTGCAGCATCAGAAGAAGGTCCTTCAGCTACAGCCCTCAGCAGACATTGCCCAGATTAAGCATGCTTGGTGGAAGCAGCACATGCCCTAACAGAAAACAACTCACCCCTCTCTGTCCTCTCAATTCAGACTCCAAATCTGTCCAGGCATTTGAGGCACTGGTCCAAATGTCCTGCCTGTGCCACAGGCTTCACTTTTTTTTTTTTTCTCTACAGGGCACCATGTGCGTGAACACTTGAGGTTGCCACAGCACATGACGAAGATATGATGATACAGTCTACAGAAAGCTGCCTTATAAAATGCATATTTTCAGATTTGGACTGTAAAGACCAATTGCTCCCCAGGTTTCTTCCCGTCATGCTCTCGCAACACCAGCGAGCAGGGTCCAAGAACAAGACAGGGTAGATGGCAGGAGCTCATGTTTCAGCAAAATACCACTGGGACCAAGTCTTAAGATGATATGGGGAAAAGGAGTGTTGGGGAGGTAAAAACACTTTTGGAAATATAATCAAATTGTTATAACAAAATTGGCTTAAAACTCAAATTATTTCAATTACCTTCTGGTGGTGGGGGAGGGAATTCCTCTGTGTCCATCCTAGTGTATCCACCGCGCCTTTAGCAGACTGAAAAACCCTGCAAAAATGAAGGGAACATGTTTTGCAGATGAACATAATTTCCAAATACTGAGACACTCCTTTTCAATTTGGCCAAGCTCATACCTATTAGCTAATACCATTATGGAAGAGAGGAAATGTGCCTGGCTTCTTCCTTCCAAATACATCTAGTCCACATTTTTATGTACACAGCCCTCAGTATCAGAGCCAATTTTTGTAATGATCTCAATAAGGCAGCTGAGGAAAGATGAAGTTTTCAAACTCTTTGGTACTCTGCAGCTCCCACTGTGACAATCACAAGCAGATTACTAAAACATGTTATTTCAATGCCTGTTTGGAGTATATATTCTGTTTCAAAATCTTCATGAAGGGGGATAAAAATTCTAGGAAGTGCATCAGTTTTTATGATGCTTTTCTCCATTTGGCAATCAGAAATCACAAGTTTTTACTATACACTTTATATAGTTTCTTCTTTTCTTTCCTTTGGCAATCTTAAAAACTCTGCTTTAGCCACTTTACTTCCACTTCTCCTGAGTAGAGTGAAGTACTAAGAAGCAGTCTCCTGAGCACCTTCTCTTTCCTCCTCTTTTCTCAAATGCCATTGGTCTCATGTTTTAAGGAAAAGAATAAACCTAGAAAGCATTCCCATACTTTGGTCCTGAATACACACTGGGAGACAGCAAAGCCCAGAACCCGTGAAAGAAATTTTCCTTCCTTCTCCATAACAGTACTTAATAGTGATATTCCAGTATCATCTGGAAGGGAAAAACTGGACATGTTGTGCTGAGCAATCCATCCACTCTGCCCCAAACCCATTTTCACTCTTAACTCAAGAGACAGCGTACCAGAAAGAAAGATTTCAGAACAAGGCTGAGGAGGAAAATTAAGTTTCCAGAAGCCAGACAAGACAGTGGAAGAGCCAATGCTAAGTTTCCTGTCCTCCTCTTGAGTAGGCCATAGATGTTAGTCTCAAGACACTACCATTTCTGTTTGAAACACCACGCACGCAAAACAGCTCAAGCTCTTGGTAAATCTCCATAGCTGAAGTATGAAAAGAGTAAGTTGAAGGAGATGGCAAAATTCAAGGTACAGTGGAGAAATAATAAACTGAATGAATCAGGACACATAGGTCAAATCAATTGCCACTTACAGAAGAGGTGGCAGTGAATGCAAGGGAGTGCCTCAAAAAAGTATCCAGCCTTCAGAGGTACCAGGCAATTTACCTCCCTGACACCCTGACATCAGCTATGCAAGGCCAACTCATCAGGACAGATGTGCCAGGAAGGATAACAACTCTGGTAGCACAAGATCCTCATATGATGAGGCATAACAACTTGCATATTCTAAGCATTCAAAATCCCCTTTTAAATTGTCTTAAGCTTTGGTAATTCTTGATTCAAATCCTAGACAAAAACAAGTAGCTTCAGAGCCAAGGCTCAGAAAGAATTCACACACACATACAGCAACTGTCTACAACACACGAAATACCCCATTATGTGCTTCCACTATACAGTGTTCCTTCTAAAGCCTCCCTCTACAACGTATATCTGCAGAGCTCAAAGGTGTGTTCCTGTGTACAAATGTCTGGAATGCATCTTGCCACACCAAAACTGTCAGCCAAAATGAGGGGAAATTATGGTTTGAAGAAAAGGCTATTTTTCTTTCTTTTACAGTTGAATCATCACCGAAACATAGATTTTTCAAGTGTGAAACACACAATAACAGGCAAACCTCTGAAGTTTAGTCTGAGCACCTCTTCCAAATACATCTTTAAGAGAGTAGCTAAAAGGCCTTCAGAATATTCTTTTTATTTAAACATACAGTGCAAGTTTTTAAACACCTCTGGAAGTTAACTTCAACAACAGTTTTAAGAATCAGTTTCTTCCTCACAAGCAAATACTAACAACATGCAGAGCTGAGCTATGGAAGTTTTCAGCTTGTTTTCTGTTGTGATCTAGCTCACAGTGACATGCATCAAATTACACCAGAATTGTGTCGAGGAAGGACACAGACCCAGTGTTAGAGTCCTTGCCACTGACCTGCTTGCTCCCATCTGAACAGTGCCGTTATTCACAAGAAGAAAGATACACTTTCTCACTTAAGAATGCCTTAGGGGTTGACTTATACATGGCATTAATTCATCTTGAAGTTCCACAGATTTTTCTCTACTTTTTAGATGCTGAGAAAAACATTGCAGGAGCAAAGAGAGCTTGTGTATGGTACATTCCAGTAATACCCTCCATAAAAATAAAATAATTGCCATTTTATGTAGTAGATGGCATGTTCATGTAACAACCTCTAGCAGCACCGTGTTACAAAGAAGTTTTTCACTCTTTTATTGAGAGGCAGGGGAACTAACTCAAGTCAAAGATGTTTAAATCAAGATTAAGTCAGGTGATTTAATTCGGCGACCAGCATAGGGCACAGTGTGTTTGTAGCTCAAGTGGTTCCTCCATTGATTCTGCTGCTAACAGAGTTACACACCACACCAGATACACATGCATTCAAACAACAGTCATGGAAATCACAGCTCAAATGAAGCTGAAAGGGACCTCTGAATGTTCTCTCATACACTTAGGACAGGTGTCTTCAAGATTAGATCAGATTGCTCAGGGCCTTTTCCACCCAAGTTCTGAAGCCCCCCGAAGGTGGAGGTTTCACCACCTCCCGAGGCAGCCGCCGCCTCCTGTGCTTAACCAGCCCCCCTCAAGAAGAGTTTTTTCCCTTATGCCCAACTGGAACTACCCTTGCAGCAGCTTTTGGCCATTGCCTCTCACTCTCCTGCTGCGCACCTCTGAAAAAACCCTGGCTCCATCTTCTTTCCAACCCCGCCTTAGGAAACAGAGGGCTGCAATTCAATCCCTCTCAGTCCTTTCTTCTCACAAGGACACAAGGACGGTTCCCTCAGCCTCTCCTGACCTGTTCCCACCCCCAACCACAGCAGTGGCCTTCTCTGGACTCACTCCAGTTTTGCAGTCCCTCCCTTGTACTGGGCCCCACACCAAACACTGTATTCCAGATGCAACATCATGACCACTGAGTATATGTTATCTAGTTTAACATAAAACTATTTAAGAAACCGAACAACTATGTGCTTTTAAGACACAGAATGCCAAAATTTTGTTCCAAAGGTATTTAAAAATTCCAATTGAAAAAAAAACCCTATTAAACATGAAATACATGAGCTATTATATTCATGCATATTGCATTATAAAATTATGAATCTGAACAATTGAACAACTGCCCTGATGTACTGGACATAGTAGCCTTCCAGTACTTACAGGAGGCCTACAGGAAAGATGGGGAGGGGCTCTTTATCAGGGAGTGTAATGATAGGAGGAGGGGTAACGGTTTTAGACTGAAAGACGGGAGATTTAGATTAGATATCAGGGAGAAATTCTTTACTCTGAGCATGGTGAGGCACTGGAACAGGTTGCCCAGAGAAGTTGTGGATGCCCCATCCCTGGAAGTGCTCAAGGCCAGGCTGGATGAGGCTTTGAGCAGCCTGGTCTAGTGGGAGGTGTCCCTGCCCATGGCAGGGGGGTGTAACTAGCTGATCTTTAAGGTCCCTTCCAACTCTAACCGTTCTGTGATTCCATGATATGACACAAAGGTTATCAAGAGATGGAGCTTTTCTCCCCTTATAAAACTGATTTCTCAAACACAGTATAACCTTTAGTTAATGACTCAAAACACCTCCTTTCAGGCTCCACAGCAACCACAGAAACACAGGGACAAACAGCAGCTCTTGAAGTGGCCTACCCCAAAGGTTAAGATCTCCCACTGGCTTCCAGCTGCCCGACAACTCACCTGACTCAGTGCTCACCACCTTCTTTCCTTCAGCTGAAGGTAAAGAGGCAGCAGTGGCTGGTGTGGACCACGGTGGTGGTCTACAGATCACCTCCTTCCTTTCCATCTCTTCCTCCACATTTCCCATATGTACACAACGCACAGGCGACGCTGAGAGAGGCGCCAAGGAGCGCCCAGACACTTATGGAAGGCAGGTGACCCATTCTGGCCCTCACTTCCCCTGTCTGCTTCTTGCTGTTTTCACCTGGTCCTTTCCTGTCAAACTGTTAGGAGGAACAGGCAGCTCTTATTCATATTTACAGACTGGAAGAGGAAAGACAGCTTTCCAACTTTGCAAGTTCCCAGTTTAATTGTCTGCCTATAGCGGGTTAGTCATTGAACCAATCTATCTGAGCAAACCCACAACAAGAAAACATTCCAAGCCCGAGCGACTACAGCCATTAAGAAAACCCTGGTTTGTAGCAGGGCAGCATGCTTTTATTCCAGCAGTTTAGCCAGTAACTTTCTAAGTTTGTATTTTGCATGTATTTTGAAAGAAAAAAAAATTCAGATCCCTTAAGACACTGCAATATATTTAGGCCTCACCAAGTCTGTAAAGATTTCTAAATTTTAAATCGATATTTAAGAAAATATAATTAAAATACCACAACAAAAGCAGATGCTCCTGGGCGATGTTTCTCATGCAGAGACGTCCCATGCAGTGGAAGCAGTCACAGTCAGATCTCGAATGGCACTTGCACCAGAAACCAGAATTGGCCAAGTGTGAAATGATCCCCAAGGACAGCCCCCAGCACTAATTCCCAGAGGGCTGGAAGGAACAATCTATGAGCAGCAGCTAAGGACTCTGGATTTGTCTAGTTTGGAGAAAAGGAGACTGAGGGGCGACCTCATTGCTCTCTACAGCTTCCTGAGGAGGGGACATGGAGTGGGAGGTGCTGATCTCTTCTTCCTGGTATCCAGGGACATGACACATGGGAGTGGTTCCAACGTTGAGTCAAGGAAGGTTCAGACTAGATATTAGGAAACATTTCTTTACTGAGAGGGTGACCAAACACTATAACAGGCTTCCTAGACAGGCGATTGATGCCTCAAGCCTGGCAGTGTTTAAGAGGCATTTGGACAATGCCCGTAATACCATGCTTTAACTTTCAGTCAGCCCTGAAGTTGTCAGGCAGTTGCACTAAATGATTGTTGTAGGTCCCTTCCAATTGAAATATTCTACTCTGGTATTTCAAGTTTTCCACCAAGAGCGCTCACCTTCATCCGTGAAAGCTGGTATGGAAGGAGGTGGAAGTTTGCTATGTCCCACAGCAGACCTTACAATCTCAGAGCCCTAACACCTCTATAACAAAGGCCGGTGGCCTGGCATCCATGAGACAAATTCTGATTCTATGGGAAACAGCAGTTTTACCAAAAAAAAAAAAAAAATCACCTTTATACATATCCAAAGACTATAGAAAAAANAGCACTAATTCCCAGAGGGCTGGAAGGAACAATCTATGAGCAGCAGCTAAGGACTCTGGATTTGTCTAGTTTGGAGAAAAGGAGACTGAGGGGCGACCTCATTGCTCTCTACAGCTTCCTGAGGAGGGGACATGGAGTGGGCGGTGCTGATCTCTTCTTCCTGGTATCCAGGGACATGACACATGGGAGTGGTTCCAACGTTGAGTCAAGGAAGGTTCAGACTAGATATTAGGAAACATTTCTTTACTGAGAGGGTGACCAAACACTATAACAGGCTTCCTAGACAGGCGATTGATGCCTCAAGCCTGGCAGTGTTTAAGAGGCATTTGGACAATGCCCGTAATACCATGCTTTAACTTTCAGTCAGCCCTGAAGTTGTCAGGCAGTTGCACTAAATGATTGTTGTAGGTCCCTTCCAATTGAAATATTCTACTCTGGTATTTCAAGTTTTCCACCAAGAGCGCTCACCTTCATCCGTGAAAGCTGGTATGGAAGGAGGTGGAAGTTTGCTATGTCCCACAGCAGACCTTACAATCTCAGAGCCCTAACACCTCTATAACAAAGGCCGGTGGCCTGGCATCCATGAGACAAATTCTGATTCTATGGGAAACAGCAGTTTTACCAAAAAAAAAAACCAAAGTCACCTTTATACCTGTCCAAAGACTATAGAAGAAAGTCAGTGCCCCTCTCTGTGACTCAGTTTCCCCTCTCATTACCTCCAGTAACTCCTCCTGCCCCCAGGACCAGGTGGTCTCACAGCTACGTCTGTGCATCAAATTTCATTTGATAGTTTCCTCTAACTGTGGGATGAACAACAGACCACCAGTTCTCAGCTACCCACATACAAATACTGATCAATATCTGCATTTCCACTTCATCAAAAATATTTTCCAGAAGTCATTACTTATGCCATAGTCAGAAGGCAACAGAAACAGGACCAATGCAGACCCTGCCAAGACGACGAGGCAGCACAGCGTTCATACCTGGTGGCACAGTACCCATCCCCTGAGCTCCCAAGAGGCACATGCAGCCAAGTTGTCCAGCTCTACCACCCTAAGAACTGTAAAGGTGACATTCCTTCTCGTTAAGGAGTGTGCACTATAACCGCAGCGACATCAGGATTCTTCATTCTTAATGGCGCAGAACGAATGAGCACTTTTTAATAGAAAATAGAAAAGATGAAACGAGGAGATTGATTTCCAAGGAACCGTGACTCACGGAGAAAGCTTAGTGCAGGCAAGCTGCAAAGCAACTTCTCTGAGAAAACCTGAAAATTAAGTTAAAAATTTTTAAAACCCCCACAAACCTGTGAAGACAAAGCCCATGAATGTTTAAAATCCTCTTGTGTCCACATCACTTACTGAATATTGCTGCGTAATGCCTAATTGAGTCTTCTTCCACCTATAATTACAGAACTCCTGCTGGGAAGTAAGTCTTGCTGAAAGTTGATATGTAGACTCTTTTGAGAGTGCAGAAAAGCAAGGAGAAAAAAGAATGTAGAAGAAAGAAGGTTAATTTCCTTTTTTTTTTAAAGTACCTTAAGATGGCTCTGTTACACAGAAAAAATAAAAATGGATAGCAGAATTTGTTATCCATACAAGACTGTACCTAAGAAACACAGACTGTAGACTTTTTTTTTTTTTGAAAGAGATGTTTTTATACTACAGTGGGTGTAAATGGAGCAGGCATTTATATTATGAAAGCTTACCATCACATGTTGTAAGCCGTAGAAGGAGGCTGTATCAAGACTGGATCATTATTTCTTTTAATGTATATTTGGTTATATTAATAGCTAACAGTTCTATACTGTACTAATTTTATTCTTAAATTTATCGAAGAAAATTACCTAAATCATAAGCAATGGAATAATAAGGAACTGCATAGGTTCAAGTAGAAAATAAATATGAAGTACAGTTCCTGGCTCAGTTAAATCTGGGGAAATTCTGTTACCAGCTGCAACACAAACAAGGTCAGACCCGCAGAGCTGCATGTTTTTCAGACTGCATGCAGAATCCACTTCCCCAAAAACTACTTCACTTCTTTTTCTGCCACCCTTTCTTGCACCAAGCAGCGTCCTGCTAAAAGCTAGAGAACAACACAGCAGCCAGCCCTGAAGGAGCAGCAATCTACAGAGACACTCTGAGAACATGGCTGAAGATTGGTATTCTGATCCTCCTTTTTAAAGGGTATTATTTACAACCTATTTACAACCTTCACCTACAGCAGATTCCTGCGCAGTGCATCATCTGCAGGAGAGCAAAAGAGGAAGAAAGCAAAGACTGCATTTGCAGATTTGTCTGAGGGCTCTGATCCACAACACAAGCAGAAAGCACTATGCATTTTTTAATGTTTATATTCTTCCCCTCTAAGGACAGATTATTCTTGCAAGGCAAAATACAGAATCACTGATTCATAGACCTGGTCAGGTTGGCAGGTACCTTAGGAGTCATGTAGTCCAACCTGCTGCTCAAAGCCAGGTCAGCTATCAGGTGAGACCAGGCTGCTTTATCTGCTGTGATCCTGAAAACCTCCAAAGACAGAAACTGCACAACCCTGCCAGGCAACCTGTTCTCCCGCTTAGTTGTCCTCCTAGAGAAAAATATTGCCCTTATATCTAGTTAGAACCACCCTTACTTCAGTTTATGACCATTACCTGTTGCCCTGCCACCTTCTTGACAACCTGCCGGCAGGTGGGGGCAGGCTGCCATTAGGCCCCCATGAAGCATCTCTTCTCCAGGCTGGAGCAGCCCACTTCTCTCAGCCTCTCCTCCAGGGCAGTGCTACAGCTCCCTGACACCGTGGTGGCCTCATGCTAAACTTGCTCCAGTTTATCCACATCTTTCTCAAACTGGGGCAGGGTGGGGTGTGAACATAAAGCTGTATGCAATACCCCAGGTGTGGTCTGAACAAGTGCTGAGTGAAGGGCAACCCTTCCCTTCAAAGGAGCTCTTCCTTCGCATGTGCACAACCTTGCCCTCATCCTTGCTGAATATCAGAAAGTTCCTGCCAGCCAGCTCCTCCAACCTGCTCAGGTCCTTCTGAATGCTAGCCCTGATGTCAAGCACATCCACTGCTCACCCCTAACCCCAGTTTAGCATCATCTGCAAACTTCATGAACTAGGGCTGGTCGCCTCCCAGGTCACGTATAACATTCAACAGGGCATGTCCTATGACAGACAGCTGGGGCACTCCACTGGTTACTAGCCTCCAGATAAGCCAACTAGCCACCTCCAAACCCAACTATCCCACCAGTTTTTCACCCATCTAGCAGTACACCCACCCCGATCATAATGACATTCTGCAAAAGACTTTGCTGAACTCAACACAAACATATGATTTTATTAAGCTCTGTAGCACTACGCTTAATTTACACATGGGAAAGACAAGACCTACAAATACTGAAGGACTGAAAGCAACTATGGGTAAAAAGTTATTAAAACCAGGGAAGGCAACAGGTTCCCAAACACGCACACAGGGCACCTGACTTTTAATGAATTGGCCTTTGCTCCTGCCTTTTGTGCCAGTAACTGTTTGAATACCTGAAGGAAGAAGAGGGGCATCACCCCGGGTTTTAGAGGCCATCCCAGCAGTCGAGTGTACTATAACAATCGCAAGCATCTCAAGAATTAAAAGTGCATGCTGGCGTCACATACTTTTAGTCAGGACTGATTTTGTTTGTTTGTTTGTTTTGTGCCACACAAACTAGAGGACTCTGTTGCTGGCTCAAGACTATGGTCTTCCATGTTGCACACCCAGGCGAAATAAAAATATATGAATACTAAAAGCATTTTTCATAATTTGCTCTAAATTTGATTGCAATCAAGTAACTTCATCTGGTAAAGTAATCTTGTTTCTGAAATTTCCTCTTTTAAACTTAATCTAAATCAGTCCCTTCCAATATTGGAGATGAAGTATTAACCTTAACTGGAAACATCCTCAGGAAGATTTCTATTTTTAAGCCAGAGAAGATGCTTGCATGATGCATTCCACTTCCAATTGTGATGTAAATCTATGTATGGTTTAGTTGCATACATATAATTATAATACACATGTAATTAGAATTATTATGCAGAGAATTTATAATTTTTTTTATATATAAAAAATGCACCAAAATAGTAATTTACTCTAGTAATTCTGATCAGCCTCATATCTCATATGTAAAAATACAGTATTTTTGTCACAGGGAAACTTCCCCCTCCTGAAAACCATTTTGATTCCCCATTAAATCAAGTTCTTGGCTTCCAAAAAAAAAATTCAAGCACAAGAATCTTAGCTTCCAAAAAGAGAAAAATAAATAAATAAATAGGGGGGCAGGGGGGGAGATATTTTTTATGGATACAGTCAATGAAACATTTTTTTCCCCTCCAATTGTACTTAATCTGCACATTCACCCCAAAAGCAGAAAATACTCGTCAAACTTGCATTAAATCCATGAGTCCTAGTTTCACAAAGCATAGGTTGTCTTTCAAGATACTGATGACAATTGATGAAAATTTCCATCAAGAAGCTCTTTCCAATGATACAAGTGAAATGATACACTGACCTGAAGATTCAGTTCCTACCGCTTTCTGCAAACCTAGTCCTGACAGAGACACTTTTCCTAAACATTTTCCATTTTGGGGTACTACCGTCCTTGGAAAAGTAACCATGCTGTTCCTCATCGAGGATGACCCATTACAGACAATGAATGAGATCTGATGATTACAAAAGTGTCCAACTGAACAAATTTATTTCATCTGATGAATTATTAAGAATATAAATACAGACTCTTACTCCCGTGTTTCCGAAAAAAATATTTGGAGCAAAATATGGAAATACATTTCTAATCATAAATTAGAGTCATAATGCACGCCCTAGAAAAATAAAATAACACAAACTTCATTGATTTGTTTTTTACAACACCAAAATATTATTCAAATAAATCAGAAATCAGGTAATGCAGCTGTTAAAATATCAACTAAAGTAAGAAAGAAAAATAGTTATAGCACCTGCACAGAATAGCCCTCATCTTCAAAACATGTATAATGGAAGGCAGTTTCCTGTGGAATCGTAAACTCTGTGTCTAGTCCTAACATGAGCAATCGTCACTCTTTCCTTGATTTGCAAATGACTGAGTAGACATCTTCCTTCTCTAGCTTCTATACTTCAAAAGCAATGTTTTAAAGACTCAAATTAGCCAGCCCATGGTTTGCAACAGCAATGAATATTACATATAAATTTCTAAAAGAATACAGAGGATGTGACACTGAATGCTTCAAAATGGTGAAAAATACAAAGTCAAGAGCCATAAGCTCAAGACTCACTGCAGTCCTAGAAGGAGACCTAGATATTGCTATTTACTTCCCAATAACTCAAGATCCCATTTTACAGATGAGGAAATAACGTTAATGCTTTCTTGAAATTTCTAGATGTATATTCTGTAACTCTAAGAGGGGGAAAAAAATCAATGTGATTTCTGTAGTCTATTTGAAAGCATTTCTAGAAAAGAGATTACAGAACAGAAGTGAGTGTGAATGTTTGACCTTGAGCTTGGATCCTAATAGATTGTATTCATGGTTCAGTCCCAAGTAACAAGTATTGTACAGTACAGTAAGTCACTGAAACAGATTTTCCCGAGATAATGCCCCTATTCAGCACCACGTAAGTAGAACAATTTATTTTGCTCTGGTGAACTGCTTCACCCACACATTTGACATTAAGCTTCAGGCTTCCTGACTGAACAGCGAACATGTAGGACATGAATCAATGATGTGCAGTTATGCATCACTTCCCACAGTCTTGCTGATTCAGGCAATTCAGAATAAACTATGAATCAAGTTTTTGATCTAAAAACACAAGTTTGAAAACATATTTTTCAAATCTTGTTTAGTATTACTCGTCATCATTCACTTATAAACAAGTTGTACTTTTACAAGTCCCTGGTTTCAAAATAATCTGAAGTATTTTGGTGCATCTAAAACTCAGATTATTTACTGTAAGGAAACAGCCAAGTGATTAAATTTCAAAAGATACTAATAATGCAGCAGTTTCCTTCCACAGATGCGTGACAGACCTTGAGTCCCAAGATTCTGCTCTCTGCAAACCACATACGCACACAATGACATAACTGAGAAAGAGGTGAAAATAGAGTATTAGGACATAGTTGTATAGGTCCATAATAAGAATTTTGGTTTATCTTGCTCATGTACCTCCTCTCCTCATCATAAAGAGCGCTTTCCCCTGATAACTTGCCTGCAGTCTCACAAAGTAACCCTCAGCCTTCAGTTTATGAATCCCTGATAACTTCCAAGCACCCAGGCTTACAGCTTTTCCACTCTTCAAACTAGTAGATTCAGAAACAAATTTACCAATATTAACTTTCCACTAACAGACATAGTAACAAGAAAGACTCTGTACAAACAGGAACAGGAGTGGAAAAAAATACCTGTAATAAATGCTGATTTTGACAAAAGATCTTGGATATGAAAAATGCCTCGCTCTCTTTTGTAGAATATATACAAAATGAAAGACTAATTCATACCACTATCAATGAAGCCTCATTTATTGCCCTGTTGTAACATACAAAACGTTCAAAAAGTAAGATGTGCTCGACAATTGCATTCACAGTGTTTAATTTTACACTGTAACTCTGAAGGAAGTCCCTCTAAGGAACAACCGCTGCAACAGATACTCCACATGAAGCATCCAAGGATAGTACGGAAATGCACTTGAGGCTCAAAAAGCCACCAGGAAACTGAACTTATGGAAAGACAGCTTCAAAAATGCCTTTAAATTTAGAGTCCATCAGACAATTGCCCATGACATACCTTCTACACTTGTAAACTAAAACTGTAAAATGGAAAGACATAATTAAAGAAAAAGAAAAAAGTGAAACAGAAGTCACTTTACAGGAGCAGAAAGAAAATTATTATCCCACATATGTAAAGATAAAGAAAATAAGTACTACACGATGCTCATTTCTCCATCACATAAGAAACTGAGAGCAATGTAGCATTACAGATGCATGAATAAACTGACTGCAGCTCTGCACAATACATAAATTTTAATCCGAAATTCTGAATCAAAATTACTCCTCCTCCTCTTGGATTGCAGGATTTGTTTCCTGGCTTCTTCAGAAATAGACTAAAGTTTGTAAATTTTCTACAACAGATTCTAAAAATAATTTCTACTTTATATAGAAGCAGTTAATAGACTTCCTGTTTTACAAATGAGTAATGCGCTGTTCCCAGTTGCATTAAATTCCGTTAACAATTATGAAGTTTGACAATAGCCCTCCAGGTTTTAGACAAGCTTGTTGTCTTCCTTCAAATGTTTAGAAACTATGCATGGACTCCTAAATAGCCCAGAATCAACTGAAAAACTCCTCTGGTGTTGAGATTTTTTCACATCGTATTTATTAATGTTGAGACTAAATACTCTCAACTGTAAAAGAAATAGAAAACAAAAGACAATCCCTCCCCAGCAGCAAGCAGCAGTGTCCTGGCAAAAAGAAAAAAAAAAAAGTACATATAAAATAACAACCAAGAAAACAAACAGATGAACAAACAAAGAAAAAGCCCCCTTAAAAAGAGAAACCTAAATAGAAAGACATTAAAAAACTCCAAAAGCATTTAAAAAAAGCTGTGATATCCAACATTAAAAACTCAGCCTACTCAAAACTAATCCTGTACCTTATGAAGTCTGGATTCTGCACATCTTAAAGACATGCTATACAGCTACTAGGTTTAGGATAATCAGAACCTTTTATATTCGACATACGACTAAAGTAAGTGTTTAGACTTAGTGTTTCAACCCAGTGTAAGTCAGCACATTTCCACTGAAGTTAATGGGCTAAAAGAAAAGCTCAAGATGCTGAGGTACCTAGACCCTCAATTTCAATCACAATAAAAATGAGAATCTAAATACTATTCATGTAATAACAGGGATTTTTAAAGTTAATCTCAATACATGCTAAAGCTTTTTTCACAGTATTCTGCTCTGGGAAAGGATTGTCACAGTCTACTGATGAGCAAAACCGTATCCTATCTGCTGAGAGTAACCACAGTGTCTGGTCAGAAGAGGGCTCCTGCCCGTGGGCATAGAGGGAGGCAACCACCTCACCAGTACTTTGCTGTCCTCACCAGTGACCTGTCAAAGCCAACAGCCCAAGACTTGCACATTTGGTCTCCGTATCTCGGAACTGTGATGCCAGCCTGCACACACCCATCACGCAGCACTACGGCTCCTCTCCACATCCTGTGGTGTATGGACTCACAAATCCCAAATCCAGAGGATCCTGTCAGGTCCTGGCACTCGGCAGGAGCTGATGGACAGCATGTTCCTCAACCATCTATCTGCTTCCACGATTCTTTGTCCCACCACATCCACCTGTGGGTATCAGCCACAAAAACTCCACGCACTAGACGCTCAGTGCCTGTGCCATTGCAAGATACCTGTCACCTCTCACGTAGTAGGTCATGTCTTATGTACAACGCCACAGGTAAGCTAAGAAATCTACTGTAGACTATATCATAAAAGTCTTGAAATCCCACTGTAAAGCCTTCAGAAATATCAGATTTCGAGGTATTGACTAAAGAACTACTATTCACAACCAGATAAACACATGTAATTAATTCATGGGCTACTAAACCCGAGGGTGAAAAAAAAAAAAAAAAAAGACAAGATGGATTAAACAAAGCAAGTCAGACAGATTATCAAGATCAAACAGGTCACCCAAGTGAAAAGAATGAAGGGCCCATTGAAGAAAACAGTTGAAGAGCCAGAACCCCTGCCTGAATAATGGGCTTGCAGTTGTAGGCGCCCAACACATCCCCTGTTCAGGCAATAAATCCGCATCTCCTGAGCACCAACAGAAAATTTAAAAAATGTAATACTTCATTTCTACTGCAGAACAGATTGCTCACCGGGGTTCACTAAGCAGAGTAAAGGCTTTGAGAAAACATTTATTTTCTTTACAATAACGATAGTCACAAACATACATCAGTATATCCTCACTGTATTTATTCAGCATGAGACAGCTTTTAAACAGTCAATCTTACTTATTTCCTGACTCACGCAAAAAAAAAAAAAACCCTACTTTTTTTATGGTAACAGTTAAACTGCACAATTGAAAAAAAATAAGATACTTTTAATGCTGCAATTAAACAGCTGCAAACCTGCTAGCACAAGATAAAAGACATGATCTGAGTAGCTTTGGGGGAAAAAAAAAAAAGAGGATTGAACAAATACTTGAATGAAGGAAGACAGAATTTTGAATGGATAAAATCTTTTGGGGGAAAAATGCAAGCACCACCTAAAGGCCTTTAAAATAAGCCTTTGCTATGGTCAAATTACTAATAGCTGTCTTTTCAAGCACCGGGTTCTGCCTGCTGATAAAGCTCACTCACTCGCCCAGGTGAATGGCTGCCCAATCTTCTACAGCTGTTCTTGCCTAACCGTGTAAGAACAGGGCATCCTTCAAAGGGATCACCACGAGCAACTATGTAACTCCTCCAATAGTTAAAGTGTTAATTGCAAAGAAACCAAAGACAGTTTTAAAACCTCCTTTGGAAAAAAAAAATACAGAAATGGACAGCAGTTACGTGCCAAAATATTTTTCCCGTTTCAAGAAAGCCAATTTCATTGCAGATGCCAACTGTAGAGCTGGTGTTGAACACAGTTTTTAGGAAGGAAAGAAACTCCAGTCCCCCTGGGAGCTGGGATTTCCAATAGTCTCCTCCGCACCTGACGAAGTGGTGAAGGGCGCGGGAGCCGGGCAGCCCCCGGTGCCGACGACCGGGAAGCGGCTCACACGACAGCAAAACCCCGGCGAGAACCTTGTGGAGGGGGGGAGAAACTTTACCACGGATCAAGAGCTGGAAGTTTGGAAAAGGAGCAAATGCGCTTATTAATGATCCCTTGCACCCGCGTACGGCAGCTCGCCAAGCCGCGTTACGCAGGCAGAACCTATTTAATAATACATTAAAAAAAATACACGAGTTATTCCTCTCCGCCACCGCGGCGGGCAGATTCCCGGCCACCACCCGCTGCCCTGGCGGGACCCCCCGGCGCCCCGGGGACGGCGGGACGCGGGCAGGAGGGGTGTCTCCTCACGGAACACCGAGCCCAGCCTCCGAAGGACGAAACTTTCCGTGACTGAACATCAGAGCGGGGACCCCGCCGGCTGCAGCCGTGGCGGGAACACCCACCTCCGCCGCCGCCAAGAGCTCCGAGGCCGTCGCCCGGCCCGGCCCGCTCCGCCGGGGCTCCGTTCCCCGGACACCTCGCT
>VWZL01003267.1:274798-288466 GCA_013396915.1 Stercorarius parasiticus
GGCTGCCACCTCCGGGGGCACCGGCGGGACCGGCTGCGCTCTTCGCTCGTCCTTCTCGTGCGGCGTTCCTGACGGCATCACCGCAACGTGTGACGCGCGTGACGGCACCACCGCAGATAGCGCTGGCCAAGGCGGCCACGCGGCCGCTGGGAGCCCGTGTCGCGCCGGGACGCCGCGCTCATCCCGCAGGTAGCGTCAACCGCTGCAGTACGAGCCGGGCCTGAGCGCGCCCCTTCCATAAAATTGGGGGAAAAAAGGCTTTACAGATGCAATTATGTTGAAGGTGTGCGCGTTACAATATATCCATGTGCACATCTGTTACACTTGGATGAAAATAAATGCTCTTAAGTACATTGTAAATCCTTAAATACATTACAGAGTCCTCGACATTTCAGTACCTAAAGGAGGCCCACAGGAAAGATGGGGAGGGACTCTATCAGGGAGTGGAGCGGAGCAGTAGGACGAGGGGTGATGGTTTTAAACTGAAAAGGGAGAGATTTAGATTAGGTATTAGGAAGAAATTCTTTACTGTGAGGGTGGTGAGGCACTGGAACAGGTTGCCCAGAGAAGTTGTGGATGCCCCATCCCTGGAAGTGTCCAAGGCCAGGCTGGATGGGGCTTTGAGCAACCTGGTCTAGTGGGAGGTGTCCCTGCCCATGGCTGGGGGGTTGGAACTAACGGATCTTTAAGGTCCCTTCCAACCCGAACCATTCCATGATTCTATGATACCAATTACAACTATTTAATATTGCTAAATATTATTTTAAACCTTTGGACCACTTTTGAGTACGGAAACTTGAAGCTAAATGTTGTGCAAAGATCCACCCATCATCCAGCAGTGATCCTTACCTATTTAAGTGCATTCATGCTACAGCCCAGTTACAGTAAATTCATTATCATTACATGAAAATGTTAGTAGAAAATGGTGGCACTTCCAAAGACAGCTGCTTAATCCACTTTTTTTTCTACATTTTTCATTCCTCTATAGTTTAACAACAAACATTCACAACTAGCTCATGTCTTTGTGCAGATTCATACAAGCTGAACTACAAATGAAGTATTTAAAAGTATTACTTTCAAAAATGTTTCCATTTTCACAAAGTTATTTCTTTTTAATGCACAGTGTGGACTTAAAACAGTTCTCACATATCTCTATAGCCTCCACATAAGAAAGAAAATGAGAAGAGAAAATTGGGTCATATGTAAAGGTTACGGCCAGGTACACCATTATGGCATTCAGTTCAGTTTCCAGCAGAGATCACTCTATCCTCTTGTTTCTGTAATTTTTTAAATATGTTGCACTTCACTCACGTCCAGCTATTGTTTCAGGAGCTGAAATGGCAGGGAATCAGTCTTTGGCAGACTGTTTAATAACTGCTTATCATTAGAGGCCACGTTAAAGAACAAACACATAGAATCATGGAAGAGTTTGTGTTGGAATGTACCTTTAAAGGTCATCTAGTCCAACCCTACTGCAATGAGCAGGGACATCTTCAACTAGACCAGGCTGCTCAAAGGCCCGTCCAACCTGACCTTGAATGTTTCCAGGGATGAGGCATCCACAACTTCTCTGGGCAATCCGTTTCAGTGTCTCACCACCCTTACAGTAAAGAATTTCTTCCTACTATCTAATCTAAATCTACGCTCTTCCAGTGTGAAGCCGTCGCCCTTCATCCTATCACTACATGCCCTTGTAAAAAGTCCCTCTGTGTCTTTCCTGTGGGCCCCCTTCAGATACTGGAAGGCCACTATAATGTGTCCCCAGAGCTTTCTCTTCTCCAGGGTAAACCACCCCAACTGTCTCAGCCTATCCTNGGGTTGCCCTGACCCAGGTTCAGGACCTTGCACTTGGTCTTGTTGAACCTCATGACATTCTTGTGGGCCCACTTCTTGAGCTTATCCAGGTCCCTCTGGATGGCATTCTGTCCCTCAGGCACGCCAACCGCACCACTCAGCTTGGTGTTGTCTGCAAAGTTGCTGAGGGTGCACATCTAGACTAAGTGCGTATCTAGACATATCTAGACCAAGTGCAACTAGCTCAATTCCATGATTAAAAATATCATTTACTAGCAATATCCTTCTCCTTTTGGCAGGAAAATCATTATTCATGTGCATTAATTTCTCCTTTCACTGTTAGAGAGACAAACTTCAATTCCTTCCTGTAGTCCTTTTCGGAACACTTTTGATCTTTGAGAACCAAGTTCTTTGATTCTGGTGACCACATTTAAATATCCTTCTCTAATTCCAATAAAAAGTCACTGTGGAAACCTTGTTGGACAAATCCAACAGTATCAGTTCAACTTATAAAAAGCAAAAGTAACTTCCAAAATAACTTCCACTCTTCCTACTATTTTCTGAGGCAACATCCTATTAGCAGTCATAATCTCATCATTGCAATCACAAATTAATTATTTATCTATCCATAATTAGTTGTTGACAATTAGAGTACAGATAATGGCTGCCTCCAGAGTTAACATGATGCTTTTCATAACCAGATCCTAAGAAGATGATGTTTAAATTGTTTTTACTGGTGGTACATGCACAATGACGGTGTCCTGGCCCCATGCAACGCAATGCTGTGGAGAAGGGACCCCTTTTTTGTCTCCTTGGAAAGTGGGGTGTTTGAGTGCAGACTTCAATTTTAGGACACCTAAGGACATACAACATCCGTCCTGTGACTTGCTTTCCAAAAAGTTCCATGAAATTTGAACAAGATAACTAAAACTTAGGTTACCAAGTTCTCCAGTGAAGCCTGATTTTCTAAGTTTCTTCCTGTTTACCACCTGACTTAGCTGGCACTTTCTCTTGGGAAGTTTTCACCGACTGGAAATGCAGAAATTATTTCTCGTGTTGTTCTCAACCGTGTCCCCCACAAAGACAGTATTGTCATCTGCTCACTGCAATCCTTTGGAAACCACTCAAAGCCAGAACATCCAACGGCCTTGCTTAACTTGAGCACCTGCAGAACTCATGCTGGATCCTTGTAAAGCTACAGGTCCCCTCCACTTCCCTTACCAAACAAGGTTGAGTGGTGATACTTTATTTTTATATATACATATATAAATACATTTTTTTAAAGGCAAACCACACAGCTTTCTTAAATTCAGACTATTACATCAAAATAACATTTAGTTTAATAAAAGCATTGCGCATTTACATTCTGATACGATGCCTGCTGCTGGCCTGTCTTCCAGTTCTCCATGAAGCACCAGCACCACTACTGGGAGACAGCCTGTCAATTCCGAGCATACCAGTACAAACCTGACAACTGAGTTGTATAATACTGTGATGTTTTACCAGCACTAGAACCTCTTTCATGAGCGCCATGCAAAACTTACAAGGAGTCTTTGCAAGTCAAATTCTCAGGCTGCTAATTCAGACAGGCTAAGTACAAATTTCCCTAAATTTCAATATTCCTCAGCACCGGAGTCCTTGTTACATCAACTCCTCATTGTCATGGGTAGCACATGAGTGATAGTACAGCTGATGCCATAATGTATTGTGGTGGGTTGACCTTGGCCAGCAGCCAGACCCCCACCCAGCCCGCTCTCTCACTCCCTCTCCTCAACAGGATGGGGACGCAAAACAAGATGGAAAGCTCGTGGGTCAAAATGAAGACAGGGCAACTACTCTCATGGGAGAAAGAGACTTGACTTGGGGAAATTTCATTTATTGCCAATTAAGATGAAAGTAGGATGGTGAGAAACAAAGACAGAAGTAAAAACGCTTCCTCCCCCTTCTTCCCAGGCTCAGCTTCACTCCTTCATTCCCAATTCCTCTGCCTCTGGCACCCCGAGGGGCGTGGTGGGATGGAGAGTGGGGGTTGTGGTCAGTCCTTAACAGCTCATCTCTGCCACTCCTTCCTCCTCACATTTCCCCCTTGCTCCAGCGTGGGTCCTTCCTGCAGGCTGCGATCCTTCAGGATAAACTTGCTCCTGCCTAGGCTCCTCCAGAGGCTGCAGGGGAATCTCTGCTCTGGCGCCTGGAGCACCTCTTCCTCCCCTCCATCTTCCTCTCACCTCCCTCTCTGCAGGGCTGTGCCTCTCACTTTTTTCCTCACTCCTCACTTCGCCTGTGTCATGTTTTTGCCCATCCTTAAATACATTTTCCACAGAGATGCCACCATCTTGGCTTCAGGTCTCAGCCGTGCCCTGTGGTGGGTGGGAGCCGGCTGGAACCGGCTGCCACCGGCCTGAGGCAGCCCTGGCCTCTCCTCAGAGAGGCCGCCCCGCAGCCCCCGCTCCCGGTGCCTGGGCACCAGCCCCCCTGTACAGTAACATGCACAAGTTATTTCTATAACACAAAATTCCCACTTCTGGTTATTTCGCTGTGCTCATACTGAAGCTGAGGAAGGGAGAAACTTGGATGAATTCACTGTCGGGGAGGATCACGAAGTGCTAAGCTCATGCAGCCGTGAAAGGCAAATGCAACCTTCATTGGAAAGCAGAGCTATTTCCAGTGGAGGAAAGGAAATACTGGTGTAGTGCAAGGTACTGAGAAGACTTTATATGAAATATTACATACAGCTCTAGGCCGCCAACATTTAAGAAAAAGGAATTCAAGAGGGGAAAAGTGGCAAATAAAAAGTATTAGGATGGCTAAGAAAATAAAAGAACAGATTGATTTGCAGTCATGAATATGCAAAACAGCCTCCAGGGGTAAAAAAATAATTATGTAAGGTAAAAAGGCAATGATAATACAAGAATAAATTACTATGAATTAGAACACACGTTAGGCTCCTTCAGCCTTGGGCAGCACATTGCTTGGGACTAGAACAGGTCCTCAAACTTGTCCTCAGCCAGTGTCACGGTGATACTTGAAACAATACGCTGCTGAGAAAAAAGGAAGAGCTAAAGCATCAGACAATCTCCATATTCAATGTCCAACTGCAGCCTGGTCAGCACTCTACAACATAACCACCAGTCTCAGCTACCTCATCCCAAAGCCTCCTCATTTTTTTCATATTTATTTCCTATGACTCCTAAGCAAGGCTACTGCTGATTTCCAGGATACACTTTCTTCCTGTAAATATGACCCACAAGACCAGATGATCAAGGCCATGTTAGATGCTCCATGTCTCCTCTATGCAACCACTTCTCCGTACTTCCGTAGTTTGCCTGCATGGCTTTTTTTTCAAGGTTATTGTAGTTATCACCTTGATTTACTCTTAAAACATCCTGACAACAGAACTGCATGATGCAGAAATGCAGGTAAGTCAGCCCTCTGCCTTCTACAAAATTAGTCCTTTCTCAGGTATATTTCCCCCCCCCTTGGTGTAAGCCCCATGATTAAACTTCCGTGAGCACAGGTTTGGTGACAAAATGCAGTGTTCACATGGCAAAGTGCTTTTGGCACCAAAAGTCGCCAAGCAGGAGAGGGAAGCTGCAGACCTATACAGCAATAGCACTATAAAAGTCAGGGTGAGTACCCGGAGCTGCCACAATCGATTATCAGTACTAAAACAATGCACATCCTCACAAGTCTTTACAGTAAATGTCAGAGAACATATTGGTGAAACAGTGCCAGCTTGTACAGCACTTTAACGTGAACTAAGTATTCAAAGTAGCAGAGGCAGCTAAAAAGAGAATCATATGAGGAAATGAGTATTTCAGACCAGAAGTAATGTATCCTTTATCTGATAAAGCTAGTATTAAATTTCCACTCTCCCTGCTCAGGTCACATCCGTAAGGACTCAGAAGTGACCCTAGCCAACTCATCAAAACACACACACAGAGATAGCAGCAAGGAATGGCACAATTTCCTTGCTGTCGTCTTCTTTGTGGACACGTAAGCAGGTCCCACTCCATTCCTTTCAAGCTAGGCCTGTCTGCCACCTTGAACACCATTACATCCTTGTACGTTTGCTGCATCATTATCTTTGTCATTCCACCTCGTTCAGCACCATTTTACTTACGGAGAAGAAAGGCACAATGTGCTGCACAAATGCTTGTTTCTGCTCTGTTACACTACCACTAGCAGAACACACTAATTAGTCAATCGGATCCAGAGCATGCAATGTCTCTTCTAACACTGGAAACCCATCTGGGGGCTGACAACTAGAGCAACAAGCATAATTTGCCTAATTAATGACTGCCACTTATTTTTTTTCCAAATTATCAACTTAAATACAAATGTCATGATCAAAAGATTGTATTTGATGAATAACACTGTCAGAAATCATGCTCTAATACTTTTCTGGGAATATGGTAAGAACTACTAAGTAAAATATATTTACCTATTAACCAAAACCATCTGAATAGCAAAACATTAATAACATTGAAATTCCTTTTACAGACAAGTTACACAAGAAAAGGACTTTATTCATACAAATACTATTATGCATTGTTCTTCTCATCCCAGTCTGTACCCACACACATTCCACAGTCAGTAGAGCTTTACACGTGAACGTCTTACTTCTGCTTCAATTAGCAGAGGCAGCTAGCAAAATTATGCCAGCCAGTTGCTTACACAGTGGATTCTTACAAGAATAATTAAAACAGCAGTAATGGCTCTACTTTCCTTTAACTCACTAATGCTAAAAAGCATCAGGAATTAATTCTTGCAAAGCACCATGCAAGACACGTTTAATGCTTAGAATTGTATTTTGTTATTTAGCAATGAAACAAGTTTACGTTTTGGTTTTGTTTTTGTTTTTTTCTTTTTTTTAAATTAAGGTGTCTCATACTAAACCATGAAGTGTCATGTGGTACCAAATGAAGTGTCTTCACAGTTAGAACCTAATGCAAAAATAGGCAACACACTTCAAATACATAAGCCAGAAGGGTCATTTCTGTGCAATGCTTTTTAACTGTTTTTAATACATACTTACATATAGCACAGCTTCTGGGGTTTTAGTCATGTAACTAAACATACTTGTGTTAATAATGTTAAATGTTGGTGAAGGGACATTAGTTTCCAAGTTTTCTAGCTATTTCCGTGGATATGACATTACCTTTGTCAAGTTTAACAGAATATTTCAAAATAAACAAGTCATCTTTTTAGTGTATAGCAAGTAAAAAATGAAACTCGCAGTAGACAATTATTCAATAAAATACTTTTATTTATGTACACAGTGTAAAGATGCTGCACCATTCAACAAACGTTCTATTGTACAAGAGCAGACTTGAATTTACTTAACACTTCTAAATTCACTTTTAGTGGGAGTCTCCCTGAGGTTAAGAAAGGCGTCCTATAACTAACTATACATGACATGAACATTTAATGTGTTATCAGGAAAAAAACAAAAAATCCTGAAAGATTTGGACATGGGTATTTAGTGGAAAGAGGGCCCAACAGGATGTGTTGGAAACTATTAGACAAAGACATTGTTGTGGTAATTTGATGGCTGCAAGATCATGACCAGTACCGAAAGCAAGAGTGAATCTTACAGAAAAACTGGTGGGCAGGAGGGGAAACTATGACAGGCTTTGTAAAAAACATAAGACAGGACACAAACGGAGGGATTTAGGAATGCTATATGAGGACAGTAAGAATTATATGTCTGGCCAGGGTGTCTTATATTAGACATTTTTCTTCAAAAAACCCAAAACCAAACAAACAAAAACCCAAACCCCAAACACCCCACCCCCATCAGTTTTATTGTTTGGTTTGGGTTTATTTTTTGGTGTTTTGTTTGTTGGTTGTTTTTTTTTTAAAAAAAAGCTTCAGACAGAAAGGTGACACAAACAGTACTCCTTGAATAAGCCTGTCCAACAAGAAAGCAGGATGAAGTCTCTAATCGGCACCTAGGCAAACAAAAAATTCACCCAAAAACATATTATGCAAGAGTTTTCCAAATCATGGCAGCAGCACAGCCTGTGACCTGATCTAGCCACTACTGAAGCTGACTGTGAATTTTTCTACATCCGATTGCAGATGAGGCCTTGTAAGACAGGTCCAACAGGACTGGGATTAGTTTCAAATTAACAAAATTTATAGACTTACTATGGCTAGTCTACCTTTGGGTTGAAGAGCAGCGCTTAGTTATAAGAGTAATTAGACACCAAAACCCTCAGAGAATTTTTTCAGTCTTGTTTCAGAGCAATGAGAGGGCCATCCACAATCATAAACCAGAAAATCCTCTAGAAGGAAGCAGTCAAAAGGCAGTGAAGAAAACACTTGAGTATAAAAAAAAAAGAGAGGTTCTGTGCAACAGAACTGGTAACTGCAACCGTAGGCCATCAAAATGAAGAAAGGTTGTCTGTATTTTTATGTCCTGCTCTATTTCTGGCTGGACTGTAAAGTATCCTCACACCAACAGAAATAAACTGAGCGCTGTTATTTGCTTTATTGCATAGCTCTCTTGTTCTATCAGGTCTAGCAGCGTTTACATTAACAGGTGCTCTTAGGTATTATTAATTAGATGGTTAAGACATGCAAAAGGTTTTCGAGATACGCCATAACAGTATCTGCACAAAAAAACTCACATACTCACATACATACTAAAAAGATTGCATTATGATAAAAAATACTTTTAATGAAAGATTTAAAATCCACTTAATAACATTATACATATTAATAATACAAAATATTAAACCTTGGAGGTCTAGTGCCACTGACATAACTTCCCAACTGGCTGCTTGGACCACACCTCATCTCTTTTATCAGTCCCAAATTCACTACTAACCCCAACCCTCCATATTGTTTTATTTTAGCATATAGAAACTTTGCCTCCTTTAACCAGACACTATAAGAATTACACACTTGGCCTAAACTTATTTCTCTTCTGATGCTTCCATTTTCTGTTAGGATTCTTCAGAATTCTGTATCTGGGATTTTTGTAGTTACTACCTTGTTTCACTGAATCAAAACCTTTAAGTTTTAAGCTGCATAGAGCATACCATCATTTTGTTATCTGGTGACTTCTCCGCCTTCCATGAGGTTTGGATTCTGCAAGATATGCATTTGGATCATATATCTGGGTTCTGTTTCCGAGGAATTTATCCATACTTTTAACATTACTCTCTCTCACACACAACCCCTCAGGAGAGGTACCTAATTTTCAGCTTTAGAGAAGCCTTTTTTCTATAGGATGGCATCCAGACAGGCCATACTGCCAAAATACTGCAAACTCATTCTGGCCTGCTTAGAAATAATAAGGTAGCTCAAAATTTAACTTTTCTCTACTGAATATCAGCAGGATAACAGACAGTGTTGCTGTGTAAAATTACTATGACTCTCTAAGCGTAGTTTTGACTGGGCAATTTCAGATATTCACCACTTGATCATTATCAACAAGATGCAGCTATACACGTGTGACCTAACAGTAAGACGTTTCCTCTCCCTCATAGAGCAGCCCTTCAACTCTGTGCTCACACAAAGTGAATTAAGGAACACAGCAAGCTGAGCACTAGCTTCCTCCCTTCACTCAGAACAAAATCCAAGACATTCTCACCAAAAATTAATAAAATGAGGTTGTTCACACAAGTGTTTCCCTTACATATTTAAAACAGTATGTTCCACCACAGATCAGTACACAAAGCCTGTAACACATGCCTTGACCTAAAATCCTTCACAGCTTGGGCTTGCCCAGTCTTATTACTTTGGGAAATAAATCTGTGTAGCAGTCACGTCACACCACATATCAAAGTTTCAAATGAGGGGCTTTTTATCTCAATAGTTAAGAGCGTCAAAACTAATTAAGGTATTTATCATTCTCCTGCCACTAGGTGTCACTCTCTTCTATCGTGATCTTTATACCACCATCCGCTGTCCAAAATTTCACCCAGTAACCGTCAGACCAATACTATTAGCGGGAGAACACCCACCACAATTTGCCAAGCCCCTCCTATCTAAAAAGCAATCATATTCCTTAGGTCAAGGAAAGATTTAGTGATGCGGCAGATAAAGCGCAAAGGACTGCTAGTGTCACTTTTAATGTTCTTCAAACTAAAAATACTTGAAACAACAACTGAACTCCTAAAGGAGGTGATACGGGCTTTCCTCCACAGAGAAGTCATCTCAGTTTCTAAAACCCTCTATAACTAAGAGAATTTCCAAAAATAAGAGGAACCATGACAGGAGACTAGTGGAACTAATTGCATGATCTGTCGTGTGGGACTTAGAAAGAAAGTAACTTTACCAATCAACCAGCAATCTTTTCAAGGATGAGAGAGTCAAATATTCTAGCATTGCCTCTTGTATTTAATTGATTTCAAGTCCTGAAGGGACCACCTAGCTAGACTGATTACCTAGCTAGACCACCAGTATAATGCATGTCTGCACTCGTACTTGCTTTTTTGTGGTAGATATGAACTCATCCCATTATGAGGGCAACCTGGAAACTACAACTCACTTTGACAGTGAATACTCAAACAGTTATCTTCCTAAAGTGCACGTAAAACAAGAAAAAAAACCAAAAAACAACAAACAAAAAAAAAAAAACCCACCCAAAGCCCATCCATGACTGCATTCTACCACTGACCAATTCAGCCATTTGGAATGATTTAATGGCACACAGAACTAGGTACCCATGCATACCTAACTTGGGTCATAATTGATCTTAATGAAAAACTTAACAGAATTTCCAGTATCGTATCTCCAATGTATGTGAAACAGGATTCAAGCTAAGCTTGATTCAAGCTGAGCTTAATAGATAAATTAACTGTTAAGCCACTTTGAGGCATTAGGACAAAGGATACCATTAGAGAACATGTCACTACTAAATCATGGATTACTGTCCAATCTGACAAAATTGTTGGCGTAATTCGTAACTAAGTCGTTGAAGATCTTACGCGTATGCACATATGAAACACAAACAATGCTTTTAAATACTTCTGGTGCATACAGAATACTACTAGCAAGGAATCACTGTGTTAATGAGCTTCTTGCAAAAGCTTCTAGTTCATGGGCAAAGAATTACTTTGCATTGTATTCTTCCGCTCCCTATTAGGAAACAGCTGTTTCAGTGTTATATACTCTTCTTTTGATGCGTTTCACCATTTAATTTTCCATTTTCCGTTGCTTTATTTTCAAAGTTCCAGTCAGTTGGGCTGAGGAGTTGCTGAGTTTTTTTGTATGTCCAGTATGGGTTAAGTATTAGTGTAACAGCAAATAATCCCGAGAATAAAACAATAAAATGAAGAAGTCCCAGGTTTTCCATCACAGAATTCCAATTGAAAATACACACCCACCACATGTGATAAGTAAGAATCATGCGGCAGTGAAACAGGTGGATCATCACCCACTGGTTTGCCTTCCAGAAAAAGGTATTAGCACAGCCAGCCTAGAAAAACAAGAACAGAAAGTATGCAGAAGTGAGATTGTTACTTTGAGATAAGGCACTGAGGAATCTGTACAACTAATGCAAATACTCAGCTTTCACACACACATACTGTCAGGCATTTTTTTTCATGTACAGCTATGATATTCCACGTGCATACGGCATCTCAAACTCAGAATCAATCTATACCACCTCACTATCCACATACACACAGCATCACACAGAAACCTATGTGGAGGATCACAGAAACATCATCACGACAAAAGTGGGTATCACAATAACACGGGTATTAGTTAGATGAATGCAGTTTTAGATGAAAAGCTAGCTAGACAAACCACACAGATTACCAATGGAAAAGCGAGATGCATGAGAACTGCTACAAACATAATTTGAAAATGATCACGTTCTTACCTTTAGAAGCATCCAGGAAATGCACGTTGAGGGAGTACTCATCTCCAGCAACATTCCCATCAAAGGCAGATAATGTCCAGATTTCACATTAATTACTAGACCAGCCAAGCCACCAAAAGCAAGCAAGTGATGAACTACTAAGAACACATCAAATGTTCTAAAAATAATGTTGGATATGTGAACAGCTACATTTTCAAGCAAGAAAAATCCAGCAGCTATTAAACAGTTAAACCAACTCCACTTTTGCTGTGAATAGACTTTGTCAGCATGAAAAACAGGATCTATGAGCAAAGCCCATAATCCAGCAACACAACTCTGAAGTCCAAACACACCACGTGTGACCGCCATATTCCAAAACACCTTCTCCTTTGCATATAAGGCACGATAAGTGGTACTTAGCCATGAAGACAACCAGTGAGACAGAAGAAATACTCCCAGGTAGATTAAAAAACCAGCAGCTAAAAATGTCAAACGAACTTCCCATAAAAGATAGTCCCAGTCAAAAATGGTCCCAAACACTGGATCATCATTTGCAGGATTCATGTCTTCTTTTTTACAGAGCAAGGCCTTGCAAGGGGCTTGACACTTCTCACCAGCACTACAGTCTCCTTTATGACTACTTAGCCTCTGCTATTATGCAAACCAGAAACCATGAACTCTTCTTTTCCATCTGGAACAAGGAGGAAAAAAAAAAAGTGAATTTTCAAGTCATCCATATACATAGCTTCCAAACCATAGAGAACACACTTCCACTGCAGTTACAACTTTGGTCCTGTTGCCGTTAGGCACTGCCGTGCCGAAGACAGGTACGCAGACAGACCAAAAAAAGCTTAAGCAATGTGTTTAAGATTAAAACTTGGCCTCCAAAATCTGTACTAGTACAAAGTAATGCACTGGAACAAAAGCTGAAGAGGGCAAAGGAGGAAGGCAAGAAAGAGGAAGAGAAAATACAAGAAGCAACCATTGTTTTCTTACTTATGAAACTTGTATTTCAGCAACAATGTGTGGTTATTCTCCTAATCCATTATTCTCCTACTCCCCTGCTTTTCCCTCGCTGATTTTTCACCACATGCTACAGCTTTGGGTGCAATTTAGAATTCTGAAATACAGATCCAGGACATAAAACTACAAGAACTTAATCCAGTAAGTGGGACCACTTACACAGAAAAGGGCTCTCGGGATCATATCTCAAAACAAGACTTTGCAAGCAGTTTCTAAACATTAAACCACTTTCCAACAGAAAATATATTCCAAAAATGCAAGAAGAGTATGGAATGTAGACAAGCAACATTAATATGTATTATTAACAACATTAGTGTAATTAACTGAACAGCCCAGCAGTAAGTGCCTCAAGTTAGCTGAAGCTTCCTGAACACACCGTAGTTCAAACACGCAAGATCTGTGGGGAGGGAAAAGCCAGATAATACTGAAATATTTGAATGCCAGCTAATTTTATGAACAATTTAAGCGATATCAGCGTGACCACTAGGCCCACAACAGCCTGTAAATGCTGAAAACCACAACATGTTTGGGAGCTGGGTGGGAGCCACGTGAAAAAGCCACCACAACCATTGAGTACAGAGACCCTGCTGACACCATGGAATAGTCTGGGCTGGAAAGGACCTTAAAGATCATCTGGTTCCAAACCCCCTGCCACGGGCAGGGTCACCTTCCACTAGGGCAGATTGCTCAAAGCCCCATCCAGCCTGCTCTTGAACACTTCCAGGGATGGGGCATCCACACCTTCTCTGCTCCCGCCTCGCTTCACCGTGACACAAATGCCACCACGGCAACCCAGACCCTGCAGGGAANGGCCGCCGAGCCCCTCTCGCAGCCCTGCGGGGCCGACCCCGGCCGCACAAACCTCGCTCACACCCGCCGCTCCTCACCCACAGCGCTGCCCTCGATGGCGGGCCGGCCCTTCCCGTCTCCGGGAGTGCCCCGGGCCCCGCAAGCCGCCCTCACCGGCCTCCCGGGAGCGCTCGGTCCCACCCAACCCGGGAGGCCCGTCCCGCCGCCGTTCCCACAACAGCCGC